>CAEFZX010002558.1:0-57920 GCA_903066825.1 Alfaro cultratus | reverse complement strand
ACCCACCCAAAAACATCCCACATAAAATTTTTATTTTTTTTTTGAAACAATAAAAAAAAAAAAAAAAAAAAAAAAAAAAACTTACTTTCTTCCCCCTCCAAAAGCGTCACCTCCGCTCCACTCTTTGCTCCTGGCTTTACAAAACAGTCACATCCAGCGGCTTGCGAAATTAGACAACAAGAAGAAGAAGAAGAAGAAAAAAGGAAAAAAAACGTGGAAAATTACAATAATCCTCCAACTTTATAATGGGAAAAAAAGGGGGTAAAAATCACAAATGACAAGCGTTTTTTGGAGAGCTATCCCTTATTTTGGTTCCGGTGGCGGTGGAAACGACGTGTCGACGGGGGCTGCCTCGCAGTTTCTCTCGTTGGACGGGAGGTCGGGGAAACGGAGGAAAGGAAATGAAAATCCGATATGTCTTTATTCTGCTAATTATTATCGTTTTAGCCCTGTTTAAAAAAATGGCTGATTAAGTTGAGTGCGCATGTCTTTGTGTGTCTATTTCCCGATATGCACTCTGGGAATGGGTAGAGAGACAGAGAGAGAGAGAGGGCGAACGGGAGAGAGAGAGAACGAGAGAGAGAGGAGAGAGAGAGGAGAGGGAGGGAGCAAAAAAAAAAAAAAAAAAAAAGGAGACGAAGAGGGAGGGAGAGAGGAGAGAAGTGTAATTAGTGAGTTGATCAACAGTCTCCACATTGCAAATGACGCGCACACGGAGCCCTGGCGGCCGCAGAGGTTCATGCGCGCAGAAAATCCCATTTGTGCAGTTGCTCTCTGAGGGACCAAATCACATGTAGAACAATGGACAAACGCCTCCCTCCAATACTAATAATAACCACCCTAATGCTGAAAGTCAACCTCCGCTTTTATCCCACAATTGAAAACTATCTTTAAAAAGATCTTTCTTTTAGAATAGTCTGATTTTCTGAGAATAAGATTACCTTTAAAGTTCGCGCACTGCTGTTTGTCATCAGCTTGATTTGTATCGATTATGACACCACAGGTGAATTACGCGCAGAATGAGACTGACTGCAGATTATGTGGAAGTTTTTGTTTTTTGTTTATTTTAAGTCTTGTTGTCCTTATTTGATTGAATTTTAAGCATTCTGACAAAACAGACGATCGCTGTCCTAAAGTAAAAGTGTTAATGTGAGTGAAGATAAGAAATGAAACAGAATCGGACGGTGAAACCGGCCTGTTCCGCACATCAACACATACCAAAACATGTGACAAAACTCGTGTATCTAAACTTATATGACACTTTTTTTTTTTCTAAAAAAATAAAATTGCCTATTGTGTAAATTTTACTATTACAGCTTAAAAATCAAAGCCACCGAGCTTCACACTAATCCACCGCATGTCTGAAAGAAATCTTGTGCCCTTTCGGGACCGCTGAGGCCCCGGGTGGGTTCAATAGAGTCAAACTGAAAAAGATCCAATATGGGGTCACCCCCCCCCCCTCCCAAAAGAAAAAGAAAAAGAAAATCAAAAAATATCCCCCTACGTGTTCAAAGCTCAGTTTATGTTTACTGTTCTCTAAGTGACCCGCTTATTTGACCGTATTTTCTTTTTCAATGCAAACCATTTACTGTGTTTCCCCCCATCGGGTCCTTTAATAGAGGCTTTTTGGGGGCTTTAGAGGAAGACTTTCCACATTCTCAAACGGGAGAGAAAATCAAGAGATCTTGTTCGCCTTCATGGAGAAAAAAAAAAGAAAAAAAAAATCGAAGCTGGGGGTGAATTGAACTGCATGAGCCGGGACTTGGGATGTGATGATAAGGCTGCTGCTGGCAAGTGAAGTACTAGGGTCTGCTTTGCAGCCACATTGACTGCACTGCACTTACACCAACTGGATCCTTAAGAAGCCAAGAGATCCGAGCCCGACCCGACCCGAGGCTGTTTATTCTGGGTTTAGAGAGGTCTCTGACAAAGAGGGGTGGGTGGGTCGAGGTGATGAACGGAGGCGTCACTTTCCACCCGGATCCAAGGCGCTTGCTGCTGCCGTGGCTGCTGCTGCTGCAGCTGCTTCCCTGTCCTCCAGGGGGGTTTTCTAGTCCGTCCGCCCTGGGAGGCGTCGCTCACAGACGGCTTGGAGAGTCGAGTCGACCCCGCTGCTGCAGCGAAACGCGCACATAGAGTCCGCAGGGACCTTGCGTGCGCCTACCCAAAAGCTGCAGGAAAAGGACCTATTTATCATTTGCGACTTTGTAACACCTAAATGGAGGACTTTACATAAAACGGCGTGATTTTTTTCTCTCTCTGCTGTCCTACGTTTCTGAGAGGATGTGCTTATTTCCTACTTTATAGTGATTAACTTGGTGCGCACAGTCCACATTTCCTGCGGAGATGCGTTTGCTATTTTTGCTTTTCTCCTAGAAAATGAGAAAGTGCAAAGTGGATTTAGACGGCTGATACAGGCTAGCGCTTATCTTAACATCTTGCGTTGTTTTTTTTGTTTTTTTTTGTTTTTTTTGTAAATCCCCCCCGTCTGGTCCCCACCCTCCCTCTCTCCCGGTAGACGATGCTCTTTCTCCGGACGCAGCTTGACAATAGGGCGCGTTAACTAATATATATATTTTTTGTCCCATTTCCATATCAGTACGATCCTCAATTAATTATAGATTTTATCAGTAAACTCCCGCATCTATGTGAGAGAGTGTGGGTGGGAGTGTGTGTTTGTGTGTAAAAGAGAGAGCGAGAAAGAGAGAGTGATAGATAGAGAGAGAAAGAGAGAGAGAGGCAGAGAGTACATGTGTGCGCGCGATCGTGCCGCGTAAAGAAGAAAAAAAAGACTTCTTAGAAATATCCTCGTAAATCAGCAGGAATTAAAACTAAACATCCCAGTAAATGTGCAATTGTTAAAAAAAAAAAAAAAAAAAAACACCCTAAAAGGAAATGTGTTTTTTGTCTGTTTTGTAAACTGCATTTAAAAGGTAGCACTGAACACCTTCAGTGATCTTCTGTCACATCAGGAGATCAATACCTTTGAATCGTCCGGAGACATTACCATATTGGTTTGACACACTGGGAGATGCAACGGGATGGAACTATTGTCAATCCACCAATATGCTCTCTGAGATCAGACTAGAAAACTCCATTGATGCTCAGGATGATTAAAAAAAACAAAATCATAAAAGTAATCATGTTGTCATTTTCATTTTGCATTCTGTCCCCTACAAACACCTGGAGATATTTTCTGTGTGTGTGTGTGTGTGTGTGTGTGAGAGAGAGTGTGTGTGTGTGCGTGTGTTTTGTTTTCTTCCGAAATCAAAGTCAGGTTTCCACTTATTTTAGTCCTGTGCATCGGCGCCCTCATGGGGTTGCAGAGCTGACCCCTTTGCTTCACCAAAAAGCACACACAAAAACACCAGATCTGACCCGCAGCCTGCCCCACAGATCCTCCAGGAAAAGCACATGCAAAAGGAAGCGTCAAATTATAAAGGCCCATAAAGCAGACAAGAAGTTATGTGCAACTCTTTCAACGTCTGACTCGCACCAGACACACCAAATCCACCCAAAAGCACAAAATTACCGTTTTCCCTCAGCACTGTCCTTTAAGCCAAATGGATAAAGAAACTGGCAGAATTGTCCTAAATCAAACACAAAATGTATAATTTTCAAAGCACGCTCTTCTAAATCAATTTCATTCAAAAGGAACAAAAAAAATAATAAAAAAATAAATAATAATAACAATAATAATAATAATAATAAATAATAATAATAATAATAATGATAATAAAATAACCGATAAAAATTACCGAACGTAGACTTCATTTCTATAGACGGGACACGCCAGAGATAAGTGACTTTCAACCTTTGACTTTTCAGCAATGAAACTCGAAAAAAAAGTGAGAAAAACCATGAAAACAAATGAAGCTCAAACATAAAGTGTCTCCATATTTTCAAAGTGAATCTTAAAGCCACCCAGCAGCGGTGCGCCCAAAAAAAAGAAGGAAAAAAAAAGGAAAGACACGTTCAAATAAAAAAGAGAGAGAAAAAAACTTCCAAAATGTACCTCTTCTTACCTCTTTTTTAAAAAATTCCCCCAGAAAAGCATAAAGTGGAAGAAAAAAACAACATAAAACTGTAGACTCTTTGGTACCTTTGGTATAAAGCATTCCGTTTTCCTTCTTTTTTCCTGTCTTTCTCTTGCTCAGTAGTGATCCGATAATAGCATATGGAAAGTGTTTTCAAAATGCCCAGATTTGGCACATTGTCATTGAAAAGAGAGGAGCGCAGTGATGCGGTGCTACAACAGGGGAAATGAGTTGCGGATTGGACGCAGCCCGCCTCGGTGCGGACTTATCCCACTTTAATTTAATATTCCGCAATCACACACACTAGTGATGGCATATAATTCAAGGAGAAATTCAGAGGGAAGGAAATGCTTTTGTGTGTCTGCGCGCGCGCGTGTGTGTGTGCGTGTGTGTTTTTTACACCACTTTATTTGATTAAGGAGAAAGGCAGCACAATATTGTCTTTTTTCTCTGTTTCCCCTTTCTTCTTTTTCACCCCCCTCCCCTCCCGAGTCACATCTTAGATTCTCTTCATAAACGAAACAATAGATATTTATTTGTTTGTATTCAGGTCATTTATTTAGAAATCAACAACCCCCCCACCTTCTGACTCTCTCTCTCTCTCTTTTTTTCTTTCTCTCTCTCTCTCTTTTTGCTTGTCGGTGTCACACTGGAATCATCCCCTAACATAAAATCGAGATCCATAAACGCTTGTTTGTAAAACACTGAACCCAAAATCAATGTATTGGGTCATTTCGATCGATTATATAAACGAAAATCCATACGCAACATGAGACCGGTATCAGCCCACTCTTCCGCTCCCTTTTAAAGAGAGAGAGACGGGGAGTGAGAGAGAGAGAAAGGGGGGAAAAAAAAGGAAAGCTTAAAAACAAATACTCTCAAAGTAGACCTTTACATCAGTCCAAGAGCAGGATCCCTCTAACAGTTTCACATCAAGGGCCCCCAAAATTAACCCATCATAGAAGAAACGGGGTTTGATTTAATTGGATTTTGACCCCGGGATGCCCAATATGGGGTTTTTTGTTGTTATTGATTCAGAACTGCTTTGTGAAGCTGCGGGTGCTACAAGTGAAAGCTGTGTTCAGACATATGTTCGCTAATTGGAATAATTCTGCATTAATGAAAACACGACCAAATTAAACAATTTCTTTGCTCGCTGACCCCCTCCGCCACGCAAGGCTTTCTTTCTTTTTCTTTTTTTTTTTTTTAAGAGGTTCTTGAACCCCCCTTATAGGACCTGGATGTCAAAGTGCTTCCAGATGCACCGCGATAGCGCAACCCCCTGATGACGACAATTAGAAAAATGCCCTAATCAAACGGGGCCACACGGGATTAAGTCGCATTTCAAGGGTCAAGGGGAACCCCACCTCGCCCGCCTCCGCCCTCTGCACCCATCTTCCGCCTGCGCACCGAATATCACATTTCGACATCACATAACCTGCGCGGGGAACAAATCAGCCACTTCAGGCGCTGTAATCACGTATGCAAATTCAGTCCAGCCAAAGGCAAGAACATGACAGCCGGTGCGCACCGTCAGATGAGCTGTTGCATAAACTGTACATTAATATGCAACATGATATGGGAGGGCTGGGATGGTGGTGGCGGGGATCACGATAGGCAGAGAGGGGGGTAAAAAGGAGGTGGCAATGATGTAAAATTTACATGGGACCACAGCTGCTGGGGCTCTCGAGTGGGAGAGAAGGTGGGGTGCAGCCATAAGGAGGAGGAAAGGTGTGTGTGTGTGTGTGTGTGTGTGTGTGTGTGTGTGTGTGTGTGTGTGTGTGGAGGAGTTGGGGGGGCTTTGGGGCTGCGGAGGGGGCTCTTGAGATTAGGAGACAGAGGAAGAGCGGTGAAGGTGCGGGGAGGTGGGTCTGCTGGTGCCACTGTGTTTATTTGATAAGAGCAAACCGTGCACCCCCCGCCCGCCCCACCCAAACACGACTGTAAACTCTTTCTAGAGACGCAGGCGGGGGCAAAGTTGGCCGTGATACAGCTGCTGCTACTACTGTTGCCTCTGAGGAAGAGCAAGTATGGAAGGAGAAGCGGGAAGAAGGAGAAACAAGAGAAGAGGAGAAGGATGACATGGCAGAGTTGGTCGCCCCACATTTCGGGTCGCTCACACGAGAGGAAATCCACACTAACCGAGCACAAACGTGCGCGCACACACGCTTCTAACACAGCGCACACTTCCCATTCAGGCTCACCTCGCCCTGCTGCCCTCCTCCCACTTGCCCCTTTGGTCCTCCGATCTTTCTCATTGTTGAACTCTATTTAATAGACACGCGTCCAGTGAATGCCTTCCATATATGGACAAAGGAATAAAAAAAAAAAAAAAAAAAAAAAAAAAAAGACCCCTGAACGGCCGTGTCACGATGTCCCGACACAGATCTGGTTAAGGCCCCTTATAAAGGCGAATTTTATTCATTGTTAATCAGATTCACATGGATTTATATTTTTGAAGCTGATGTATTGCTGAATAACTTTGTCTCCTTAAGAAAACTAGAAGAAATATAATAAATCGAAATAAATAATAAACAAAATAATTCCGGAGAAATAAATACCTTGAATATAATAATAAATAATAATAATAATAATAATAATAATAATAATAATAATAATTTGGAAATTAAAAGAATAGCCTATGTTCAGTTCTGAAGGCCTGCAGTTGATGGCCTAATGAACGTGAGATCTCTGTTACCGTAAGTCTTCCTATGGCTTATTAAAGTCCTCTCTTCATGTCAACATAGTGGCCTGAACGTGTCAATTTAGTGGTTCGAGAGGTCCTTTTTAGACCTCCAGCAGCCTCCCCACGCCACTCCCACCCCTGCTCTTTGCTCTCCTGGGGACAGTCACCCCTCCACCTTTCCAGCCCATCATCCAACGATCCTTTTCCCCCCCTGTCACCACCACCACCACCCACCAAACCCCTCTCTTGCCTTGGATTTCCTCTGACACTCAGTCGGCCGTCCCAACACGGCAAATAACCCGGTCAGCACCGAGAAGTCAGCTCCATGGCAACAAATTGACATCTCGGCACCTCGGGTAAAAACGCCAGAAGCCCCCTCATGTCGTTTTTCTTTTATTCCTTTTCATTTTTTTTAGTCAAGAACTTGAGGGATGCAGTTGAAACGTGGAAAATAATATAGCCTTTTTTTTTTTTTTTTTACAAGAGAAATGGTTCAATTTCTAAAAATTAAGAATTACAAAAAAATAAAACTGAGTCAACGGAATGTAGCTATATTTAAAATACATACCCAAAAATAAGGCAAATATTAGATTTAATTTATAAATGCAAATTTACTAAATTACTGACTAAACTATTTGTTTCAACACTCTTTATTTTGTGTTGCTGGCAATATATATATATATATTCCACATCGAACACTGGCTTTCAGCTGTGAGGTTGTGGAGTCAGACCCCTGCCTGGACGCCATCATCATTAAGAGAGCCACCCAAATCATCCTGAGGCTCAATGACCAATGCCGAAATGTGCGTGGATTATAGGGATGCGTGCCCCAAACAAATTGTTAACGCTTAAAGGAAAATGTGAGATAAAGAAAGACAATAAAGAGAGAAAAGAGAGGCATCTCTTTTTGTTAGTATTTTTTTATTTTTTATTTTTTTGTGAAGTACAGTGATCCTGAAAAATGCTCGTTGGCTTCATCGCTGCATTAGAAGGGTGCTTACGAGGGCTCTTCAGTCTCCCCTCTCAGTAACATCATTAAACCGGGTGACCCGAGTTCAAGCAGCACATTTCTGTGGTCACCCAAGTGCCTGTGAGCAAAAGGCTGTTCTTCAGGCTCTCCTGTGCTCTGGTGATTCTGACCTCTGACCTCACTGAGTTAGATGACAATATAACCAGTTGTCCGCACAAGGAGCAAACTATTCAATTTGCTTTTAAAAAACACTTGCAGCACAGCAATTTACCTAACAAAAAATTCTATTTCGTAGATGAATAAGTGACATTGATATTTATGCATGCATAATTTGTGATTTTTAATAAATCATATTATTAAATTATTAATTGAACCAATAAAAATGCAAATTCATTAGAAAAAAAGAAAGGAACAACTATAAAATAAAAATAAAAAGCGGCATCATTCCACGATTTTTCAAAGGCAGCATTTGAATAATTAACTAAAATATCTGGCTTTGGAAAGTTTTCAATCCCTGAACCTAAACATCCTCAATAAAACACGAAAAGAAATGGCATTATGTTGAAATTGTGCACACACACACACACACACACACACACAAAGCCACACAAACACAAACTCTGTTATGTTTTCAATTTGGGTTGAAATGTAGACATTTTCCCTCGGTTGCATAACTGCCATCCATATCGCTCCTCCCTTCAATTAAATGCTGCTTCTCCCAAACAAAATGTCAGAAACGTTCTACACAGGGTAGTTCAACAGTGATTTGTTCGGAAAGCTATGTGTCCTTTTTTTCTGAGAGAAGTGTGTATGTGTGTGTGTAAGCGTGGACGTATGGGTGTGTATTTGTGTCTTGACCTCAATTGTGGCCGAGTTCACAAAGGGATGAAAGAAAGGTGCCTAAAAATACATTTAATTCACAATCAGACTGAGCTGAGAATGACAAGTCCTTTTAGGACGCCCTCCAGTGAGATGTGAGATTATGAAACATACACACACAGACACACGCAATCACACGCACCATGTTGTGTTAACTGTTCATGCGCATGGATGTATGACGGGGTAAAGCATAATCTGTGGTAGAAATCCCCCACCCCAGAAAAAACAAAACAAACAAAACAAAAAAAAAAGTAACCGCTCTAATAGAAAATAAGTGTCCGGCCTATAAACAAATCCAGACAGAACAAATGTAAAAAATAAAATAAAATAGATAAATAAATACTAATATAAATCTTATATATTCCTATGTGTTATGTAATATTTGCACATTTTCGAGTGTAATTAAAGAAGATGGTAAATCCAAAAACGCACATGCATATTCTAGATCGTGCAAATACTTGACAGGTGACATGATGTAACTGCTTAAAAGTCCTGCAATGTTTATGCATCATTTCTATTTGAAAACCAGCACTGGGGCACTTCGCTTGAGCCCACTGACTCAGAGATTTCAAGATGGCGGCACACCTGTGATGGAGGTGGTGGATTGTCCTGATTATGTATGGAGATCACCTCAAGGCCTCTGCTAACCATCAACAACAGGCGAACCTTTGGTTGGCAGTTCAGCGCCGGTCAAAGGCTTGTCATTTTAACACTGCCGACTGCCCCCCGTCAGTATGAAAGGATAAACCCTTCCTCTCTATATATCCCTTTCTTTTTTCTCTCCATCGTGAGCACAGATGCACAGACACAAACACACGCACACACGCACCCGCACTTCCTTTTTCTTCCCCTCCAATACCTTCCCTCTCTCTGTGTCTCTCACATCAGAAGCGTTGAAATGCACCCCAGGGCCAAATCGCACAGAACAACCCCTCTGAGCCAGAGAAAAAAGCTGGAATCCATTTGCCCTGATATTTCACCAGCACCAGCCAGGAGCAAGGGGAGAGGGAAAAGACAGAGGGAGAGGAAAGGAGAGAAAGAGAAGAGTGAGAGAGAGAGGGAGAGAGAGTGAGGGTGTGTGTGTATGGGGGGGGTGGTGGTAGAGACTGGGGCAGAGAAAAAGGGATAGATGGGAAAAACGGCAGACCGGGGCTGCATTTGGTGGGGGTGTGAGTGCCATGCTGTAGGCTGTGGGACAGTCGGGACAGTGCAAGGTGTTGCTACTGCTAGGTGTGATTTGGTTTACAGAAAGGGAAGAGCATGCATAGATAATGGTGGAGGTAAAAAAAAAAAAAAAAGGGGGGAGAGATGGAAGGATTGGTCATGCGCAAGGTAAGAGTGAGGCTTTGTTTGATTGTATATCGTGGTGGTGATGGGAGGAGGGAGGGGGGTAAGGTGAGGATTGGAAGGAGGGGGCTGAAGCTGTCGTCTGTGGGGTTATTATTATTGCAGGCAATCTTTCTGTGCGTGTGGGTGTGTATGCGTGTGTTTGTGTATGTGTCTAGTGGTGGAGAGATGAGGAGATATGAGATTCAACTGTGGGGCTATTATTTTTATTTATTTTTTTATTTTTCCTTCGCTTGTCATGTGGCAAAAATAAGAAAAAGTATGTGGTCATATAGGCTGAGTCATCTCTACTGTTGAGAATATTCTCATTTGCATATTTAATGAGAAAAAAAAAACAATCAAACAAAAAAAAAAAAAAAAAATCAGGTTCCAGAGCTGATTGGTGTGCTTAGGCCTCATGGATCTGATCTGAGGGTTGCACTCAAAGTACAGCAGTGACATCCAGGATGCAAATCTAGGCCCTGCTGATTAACATCTCATCCCACTATGCCAGTCATAAGGAAGAGGAACAGAATATCTTTGAAAAACAGAACAGAGAAGAAAAAAAGGCACAGAATAGAAACCAACAACACAAAATGGAGGAAAGAATGATCACAAGGGATATATATATATATATACAGTATATATTTTAACTTTTCAACAGTTTAATGGGAGTACAGTTAATGGGCCTTTCTTTCATTCTTTTTCTTTTTTTCTTTCTTTTTTTTTTTAATCGGGCACAGGCATCAATCAGGAAGTGTCAGGCGGCCGTTGAATCTGGGCTGTGGTCCTCTTCACAGATGACTGATTAGCAAGCCAAAATCACCAGATCCATCTTCCGACGGTCACTTTTATTACAGTCATTTTTAAAGTGACAGCAACCTGCCTTGTCTCACAACACTGGCCACCGCATATATATTCTCATCTTCTCTCCCCCTCGTTCCATCCCTCACTGCATCCGTCTTCCTCTCGCGATCTGTCGCTGAGCATTTGGTCAGCTACCATCTTGTTGTTTCTCTTTCTTTTAACTACTTTTATCTGACTTTTTCTGCTTTTGCATGTCTGCAGTCCACACACTCTCACCTTCAGTTGCCAGCGCACTTCTTCATCCCCCCTTCTACTGGGGCATGTTAAGGGAAAGCAGGACCAGGGAGGTGTGG
Source organism: Alfaro cultratus (assembly GCA_903066825.1). Classification (NCBI taxonomy): domain Eukaryota; kingdom Metazoa; phylum Chordata; class Actinopteri; order Cyprinodontiformes; family Poeciliidae; genus Alfaro; species Alfaro cultratus. The sequence goes on along the minus strand of CAEFZX010002558.1, from coordinate 46,862 downwards.
AAAATATGAAAAAAAAAAGAAAAAAAAAGAGACCCCCACCTCTTCCATTGTCTGATGGGTGTGTTCCGAATCTTTATTCTGCTTGCTCTCCAGGGTAGGCGAGAAATTCGTTTTGCACAGAGTTTGGCTCATGATGGAATAGGAAACCTCCGTTCCCATGCACAAAATGAATGTAAATGAAACAGTTTCGGCGAGGAGTACAATGGTCACAGCTGCATTTTACATGGCTGCATTCTGAGACACAGACAGGGTGACATTAAAAGTTTGAGACCAGGAGTGTTAAAATGTGCTCTTGGAGGCCAGCATGTAATAATACGTTGCCTGGAACAGCTTTCCGGGAGATGGTCTGGGAGAAAGATTTTGTTTCGGAGCTTGTCAGTCAGCTTTCTCATCTTTTCCTGGTTCAGTTTGCTTTCAAGCTGCATTCAAGCTAAATCACTGCATCAAATAGTCATTGTGGAATCATTGGAAATGACAGCCGAGTTAAGGTTTACCCAATGGTTGGAATACATACATTTGTGTGTGTGTGTGTGTGTGTGTGTGTGTGAGAAAGCAAGCAAGTAAGCATGTATGGGGGCCAAACTCGAAAGAGCACTCTTCTGTCTTGGCAGAAGTTATGATAATCACAGCTGACACGAGTATGAAAAAAAAAAATCAGCCAGAGTAACATGTGTCTGAGATTATATTTACAACTTTCTGAGCAAAGAGGGACCTGCAACACACACACACACACACACACACCAACACGCGCGCACGCACGCGCATGCACACACGCACACACACGCACACACACACACACAAGAAAAGTGGGTCAGGTAAAACAAGGGAACGTATTTCTGAGACAGCCTGCCATTTGCAATGTCCTCAAAAAACAACTGATTGAACAGCTTGTCGAAACATTAAGGCTCAAATATGAAAGCTTTGGAGTCGTCTTAAAAACAAAGAAGGATTATTCTATTAAACAAATGTGTCCTTTGTTTTTTTTTTTTTATTCCCTCCTGCCAGCTTAAACACTAAAAGCTTTTAATATGGAGACCTAGATAAGCTATTAACCTAGTTTCTTTTTCAGTGTTTTAAACCTCATGCTTTGACTTCCTTTGTCAGATAAAAAAAAAATAAATTATTGAAGGAAGGAATATGTAAGATTTTTTTCAGGCTGTGATATGTGTTACAAGACAACCCCGGTCACATTTTACAGTGAAGCACCTGAACATCAGAGTGACTCAGACGGCTGTAAAATATGTGTCCTGCTAAACTCAATTTGGACTGAGCCTTTAGATGCATGTGTGTGTTGAAGGGACAGATAAAAAGACATATGCACACAGGAAATCATTCTAATGGCACTAGCAGCTGTGGCTTACTAAGTGAACACATATGACTGCAGATATATGAGGCCAGTCCTTCCTAAAGCTTTGGAATCAGAGTTTTTTCCAAAACATTAAAAGTAGAGTTTGCTCCTAAACTTTGTCTTCTAACCTTAAATCACGTCTCCGTTGAAAAGCATCAAAACGGAAACAAAACTTTGGCAGGAATATCTTCCTCTTCCTTCAGCCTGCTCTCACATAGACACATTGTAATCTATCTAAAGGGCAGCGGAAAACTCAGAGGTCTGAGTGTATTTGTCCCAAATATCCTATGATAAAAGATTGCCGCTGTATTTTACCCTAGAAACGTTTGATGACAAGCTGTAACTAGCGTGAAATTCCCCCATAGATTAAATGTCCTAGGAGTTGTACTCCCATCCGGAAAACACACATATCTGTGAGCCAGTACACACACACACACAAGCTCGCGCACGCACACATGTGCGCACACAGAACTTGTAAACCTCAGTTGCCAAAATACCTCTGAGCAGAGGGAAGTCACAGAGATACAGATTCTGAGACACAGAAAACATGGACGTACAGTAGACTCGGGCAAAGACAAAGTCGCATGCAAATGCTGTGACATGAACAGACATGCACAATGCGCTGTAGAGTCTGGACAGTATATAAATACATGCATGTCTGCATAGAAAAATACGGAGTTACTCACAGGCGCTGAGACTGGAGACACACTGGGGGGCAAATCATAGCAGGAGACTTGCAGTGTGTTTGCCTGATTACCAGTCAAGCAAATAGCAGATAGAGCATGCTCACACTGCCACCTCCATCCTCCTACACAGATATGCACATACACCTGTTTCATTGTTGGTTAGTCTGTGTACTGATTATTGGAATCATAAGAACAAATTTTTTTTTTCCTCCTTTTTCAACCATTTTCAAACCGTTTCTTTTCTTTTTTTATTCATTATTTCTGGATTTGTCTTGATAAAAGTTAGACCCATTTGGAAAACAAAGAAGGTCAGTCTAGAATTCAAAGATCCCAAATTTGTCTCTTAATATCAAGTTAATTATATAAAAATACCCACATAAAAAAACAACATTGTGGGTGAGTATTACACAGAGAAATGTGTTAGTGTTCTTGACGATTCTCTGATAGGAACTATTTTCCATTTCTTAATGCGCTGTCCAACTTTTCTGTATGTATAGATGCTCTTGATGGACGGCTTAAACTGCTAAGTGTGAGTCTCACGATGAGCAAAGGCATAAGCAGGCTAATTTCCAATACATGAGGTTGTATTGAGGTATTGAGAAAGAATATGACAACTACAAACTCTATATGCTGCTACCCTAAAAATTTAAAGCACATCTTGACAACTGCAGAAGAAAAATCCCTTCCTGTTAAGATGTGGAATTGTCTTCATGTTTTTGTTGTCTTTAAGCGTTAATGGATAATGTTCACCAAAAACTCATATCTTCACATTATGAAAACATGTTACTACAAAGTCTATCTAGTAAAAAGTGATTTAAAAAACATTGATGATAATGGGATGCCAGGAAATTTTCCTACCTGTCTAGGAAAACGTAAAAATCTTTCTTGGCATTACAACAATCAAACCTGTTTTTTGGATTGCCGACCAGCTTTTTACATGTAGCACCCTGCTCCAAATTAATAATAATGCCTTCGTATGTGGAATTGAATCTCTATATAAATACAGCTGCTCTGTAAAAGACCCACAGGTGTGTTTTGTCAGTGTTAGGTTGTATTTTTCCCCCAAATTCTGAACATAACGTGAAGCACAGTTTAACCTACAAAAAAATTTAAACAAGGAAAAGGCATAGCACAACTGCGAGTCTACCTCCGAACGATTGGCCATCTAAACTGGCAGGATAGACGATATCAACTGAAAGTCCCACAGCAACTGGGTGGAAAAATGTGCTGACAACTACAAGTGACACAAACTGATATTGGTCACACGGCAAACGTGAGGAACACGCTCTTGTCACATGAGAGCAAAACAAACACTCACTCTGAACACACTGTTGCAGGACAGAGAGACAATATTTAAAGTTTATTTTTTCAGCCAGATTTGTGCAGAAGTTCTTCATTCTATGTTTCCTAATTAGCAAATCATTTAAAAATAACAAAAAAACCTGATGTATTTTGCAAAGCAGGCACCGAATTAATGCACAGTGTGTTCTGAAGCTGCATGCATGTCCCACAAACAGACACTCAGTTTTCTAAGAATTCCTGCCAAATTTTCAGGCAAACATTTATTTCAGTCATATTTACTACTGAAAAATGACTTCCTTGTTACAAAACATGCTGAACAGACCTATATCACATTACGCACATTGCACAGTTTGAAATTTTAAAACCTGTAAATGTAGCGCAGAAGCTAGGATTTAGTCTTGAGCATATGCAAATTGAGAAACTATGCATTCTGTACATCCCAACAAATGTATTAAATGTCTGCTTTACTGTCTGCCCCTCTGCACAAACACCTGGTTCTCATGCAAAACCCACTGCTGTTCTCTTAGAGTATGAGGAGGTCAGACAGAGGTAAACCTAAATAAAGTCTCTAACAGGCCTGATTTACAAGCCCTAGTTAAAGGTACTGATTCAGTTGTAAAAAAAACAAAAAACAAAAACACACACACAACATTCTTCTTAGTAAAGAGAAAGTTCCAGTTTACAGCATAGTATGTTCTTATCATCCCTCAGCATCTGCTTCCCCTAGCACAGTTATTTGCCACATTTATAATGGACTTATGACCTTTCTGAAGAGCGAGGGGGGCACCAAGAAAATCCTTGAACATCTTAATTTGATTTGTTTTAAACAACAGAGGCCAATTTTGGGAGAAGAGGTGGAGGGCCGTACACATAACATTTTACAGAGAGAGTGGGTGCCAGCAAACTGTTTCCCTGCTTTTTATTTTCACTTCATACTCGTGAGTGAAAGGTTCTTTTGTTGTCTACGGACTGATTGACTTTAATGAGAAACATGCCATTGTGCCAAATGTTAGTTCAACAAACTGAACTTTGAGCCCCTTTTTTTTTCTCCTTGTTTTCAAATTGGATTCAAAGAGGCGACACAGCCGTACATGCGAGGCAACTAAACAAAGCGGACGTGCACATGCACACCACAACCACTCGAACCTACTCAAACGAGATGCCTTAATCCCTTATTCTTTACACCCCGTACTGCGTTCGGGGCTGTAAAGAGAAATCAAAAAGCGTGACTATGACAGAAAAGCATACAAGGCAATATTTGGGAGGAGGAAGCGATGAAAATGGAGGGACGCGAGAACAGGACAGAAGATCTAACTATGCAGCAGCATTTAACTTGATACTCTTTCAGCTTTAAACACGCTTGAGTTAAAAGGCAGCAGTTTGAATGTGTGTGTGTGGTATCGACAAATACGGCTCTTGATCTGTGAAGAGGAGGTGATGGTGTCTTAAGAGTTGGCCGTGTACAAATTGTGTAGATTTAGCCACTGGAAACAATCACGTAGCATGTGTGTGGATGGAACTACTGAAAGCAATTCCTCAGAATAACCGGTGAGTTGGACTACCTGCTGGCATGAGCTAAGCTGTAGATCAATAAAAGTGTGCGTGCACGTCTGTATATGTGAGAGTGCTTGTCGTATGTTTATTTGTGTGTGTTTGTGTAGGCAGGTAGTTGGGCGTGCGTGTGTGTGCGTGTGTGAGTGTGTGTTGAGGCATCATACAGTTACTGGAACACTTGCTATATTTGGCTCCCTCAATGCAACATCAGGTTTTATGAAAGCAATCCATCTGAATCGGTGCAATAAATTCCCATCAGCCGACAATTTCTTAAGTGAAACTAACAAGTGTTTCTAAATTCTTGACAAAATTACATCTGAGCTAGAACAGATTAGATGTTAGAAACAACATTTAGGTCAATAATACAGTTTAGACGTCACGTCGGATCAATACGCGCACAAACACATGGCAGATGCAGACCCTCGCGAGGACTCGCACACACAGATTCAGTTGCCATGGCGGCCGTATGCTTTTTGCATGTTTCTGTCACACCGACGATGTGTGTGGGTGTGTGTGTCATGCTGAAGGGCATCGTGACCTAAACTTCCAGCAGCTTTCCTCGAGGGTGACACTTCCATTACAGTCCAACAACACGGACAGGCGGCGTCCAAACCCAGCACAGACTCAGACACCCTCTGAGACCCTTTCTGCCACTCATCTGCATACTACCACTGTTGCTACATCACCAAGAGTTCTTTCCTAAACGATCTTGACATATGTTTGTATTTAAATGGCATAATTTTAGCAGGTGTCACAGGTGAAATGTTCATGAAACATGCAGAAGGTCCTGGAAACTGTCAACCTATTGGCCCTTGCGTTATGCTGGTTGCTGCCAAGCATAGCCGGCGGCAAATAAAATGCACAGTCATGTGATAGTATGGAATATATTATTGAGGATTAGGCTGTGATAAAATAAGACAGCTGAGTGACTGGTGTTGGAGAAGCCTTGCTGCATAAGGTCAAGCTCCGGTCCATCTGTAGTGGTGAGTAAAATCTGATATCTTCTTGGTCTTATTACCAGAAATGTCATAATGGATCAAGTTGTAGCAAAGGGGGAGAGACTGGGCCAAAGATTTCATATACAGAAGTGACTTACAACTATAAATGAATTAAAGTTTATTTCTATGAAAAGTAACAGAAAAGAAAAGTTGAGTCCCTGTGCCTTGTAAAAGTACAAACAGCACTTCAACTTTTCTATGTTTTTTGACATTGGAATCATAATTTTAAACAAGTTATTTTTATGTGACTGACCAATACAGTAAAACATACTTGTAAAGTGGAGGGAAATGGTCTCATTTTCAAGAGTTATTACAAATAAAAATCTATAAAGTGTGGCCTTCATGTATATTCAACATACATGAGGTATTACTTTGTAAAACCACCTTTCACTGCAATTTAAGCTTCATGTCTTTGGAGGTTCATAGTATGTCTCTACCAGCTTTGTGTACATGAAGACTATGTTGTTTTGCATATTTTTCTTTGCAAATCAAGTCAGATAGACACATTCCGAATAGATCAACTGATTCTTAATAGGATTTAGATCTGGACTTTAGACCAGATTTTCTACCATTCCCTTGCAACTCCAGCAGTATGTCTAGGGCTGTTGTCCTGCTCTATATCTAGGGTAAATTGCAGCACCTATCACTTATTTCTTTTTCTTCTGGGATTTGCCTGTGTTTGGCTTCATTGATCTTCACGTTAACCTTGACCAGTCTCCATTTGACAGCTGATTAAACACATCCCCAGAGCATCATGCAGCCATCTCCCTGTTTCACCATGGAGATAGTGTGTTCTGGGTGATGTGCAGTGTTAGTTTTGCACACCATAAAGCATGTGTCTGCTGATCACAGCGCGCTATTCCTTATTTTCTGAGATCACTACATGCCATCTGGAAAACTAAAGTGAGGCCTCTTATGGCTGTCTTCAATAATTGTCTTTTTTTTTTCTTATCAGAAGGGTCAATTTGTGAATTTGTGAATAAAGAAAACAAAATCAATTGTATATATTTGTCAATTCTGAAAAATGTCTGAAATGGCATGGCTTAAAGCATAGACTGTTGCAGGACAGACAACATACTGGTGAAAAAGATATGTTTTTAAAAATACAGAAAAAAAAGTAGATAAAGTTAGGCTTTTATTCCACTTCATGTCAAAGACACAGACAAAGTGTATTAAAACCAGACAGTGATTAATGTTGATTCCTTAAGCAAAGGTACATAAATCTATTTCCTTCAAAAGACAGTCTTATCTAAAGAGACACTTTTTAATCATCCTGCATTGGTCTGTCTACAGCAACACCCTGTGGGTAATCGTGTGCAGCAGTGCAAAAACACAAACGTACTAAAAATAGTAAAATAATAGCATAGTTAATAAAACATTTTCATGAATACATTGATGAACAGTTTGGTGGAAATAAAGAAAGCAATATGACACCATCGGCTCTGTATTCACAGAGGTTCTGATGAGCTGCTTCATGACTTTGCACTTTCAAAGATTGCTGCGTGGAAAAAAAAAATATTTCAAAATTGGACTGGTTTAATTTTAGTCACAGAAATGAAATAACTTGAGCATCCCCTGCCCGATTAGTTGTTAGAATCCAGGCGAGCATGTTTCCATGCAAAGCAACAGAGAAAAACTGCCATGTATTGGGCCTGACACTGAACATAATCACAGCCTGCAAACAAGGGCAGAGAGATTTGAAGCTCTTTTTGATGCCAGCTGCAGCTCGGAGTCTGTAATGAGGATGTTGATTTTGTTCTGATTATAGAATTCCTGTCTGTTTGTTGCTATATCTCAGCTGTGTCCATCCCTCCTGCCTACATGTGAATTAAAATGAGTCACTATCCAATTAGTTACTCTACTCACTTGGAGCTGAAAAATGGTCCCTTACAATAAGCGATCAAACTCAGATGTTTGAAAATGGGACTTTTGATAATAGGACTTCCGCCTAAGATAACTCATGGTGGTGGCTTGGTAATAAAGACAACAATGGACACTACGCTGAGCCAACAGCCGTCTAAAAATAATCAAGCATTTACAATTGATGCTATATGCTGTAAATACCTGGGAAATAGTATACAGCTTGAATGTGTATTTGTTTTGACTTTCATCCACAATTCCCTGTCTTCCCCACTTGGAGAGAAATCGTATGTGATGTGTAGCCAGCTTCGCATGATCGCTCTCTCCCCTCTCCCCTCATTTCCATGTACAAACTCAAAGGAAGTGTCTCTGGTCTCTCTTACATACTGCAAATTTCAAGATGCACTCAAAAAAGCAGCAGAAACAACTTGTACGTCTTCAAACCCTCTTAGCAAAATGCTAAAATCTGAGCACTCCCATTATACATAATTTAAGGGAATCTATATTCATCGAAGTGCGGGGCGTGTTGTGCTCAATGGAGTAAAACGCCCCTGTGTGGCTAATGGAATGGCCTGAGTTGTGTGATTGAGTGAAATGTGCTGGAAAGATTGGGAGGAATTTTAGTGCAGATAAATAAAGAGGAGATTCTGCCTTTTACTGGGCGTCAGCATTAATGCAGCATCTCCCCAGGTGATCAACACATTCAAATGGAGAGTTGGCGAGATGGAGAGAGGAAGTGATGGGGGAGACAAAGACAGGAAGAATGGGGAAGGAAGATTAGAAAGTACAGAGAGAATGAAAGTGAGAGGACACTTTAAGAAATGGCCTGCTTCAATCGACTCCACATGCACAACGGCTATAGTATAGCATCTCATATATCATCATAATGTTACCATTGGAGGGTTCAAAGAAAGGAAAAAAAGAGAGGGAGAATGGGTCTTTGCAAATTCAAAGTCAAAAAATAACCAAGGGATATTATGAAGCCTTAGCAGATGACTGGAAAAGGCCTGGACTGCCATGTGCATTTCTACTTTCCCCCTCTTTTTACCATCTATAATTTGACATCAAATGTGAGCAAGCAGCTCTTTCTTTTCACCTCCCACTTTCAACATCCATTATGTTTGGAAAGATACAAAGTGAATATTTCAATTGGACTGCAATGGTCAGTTAGCAGTGCTTTGATCCCCACTCTGCTCTTTGAGGGGCTCCATTGTTCTTGATTTGCTGCCTTGATTTGCCTGCCTGAGGATAATGGCAAGGAGTCATAGCCTGTCCTGCTTCCATCAGTCCATGTATCATTATCATGGGTTTGGTATTTGGCATTCTGGGACTTTTATGTATATCCCAAAGAAGCTTCATCCTCACCTTATTTATGTTTTTTTTTTTTAATGACCAAACTTTTGATTTGATTATGATGGTATATTTGTTCACTTATTTTTCTTTTCTTTTGTTTGCAGAAGTTGGTGTCATGCCAAGAACAGAGCTGTTAAGTCCCACAAATCTTCAATATGATAAAGGTTGGTGCTTTGTAAGGCTTTTCCAGAAGCTCAATGTAAGCATGATGTGCTTTTGAAATTGTTGCCCCATCAAAGTTTCAACCATCAAGCCATTGATTTCAGAGTTGTCCTGTCTCGTTATTCCATCAATCTTCTGTAATCTACCAGTACATCTGATGGTGAAAACTACCCAAAGTATGATGTAGTCACTATCTTGAGTTAAAGATGGTATGTTATTTGCATTAAAATTTTGCCTTAACTTCAAGGCAAAATTTAACTTCAAACATAAGTCTTATCACTGGGGCTAAATAGCTCAATCTTTTTCTCCATTGAACATGTTTTTTTTCAGATGACATTTTATATGTCTGTTTGGGTAGCTGGCTGCAAACCTTAGTAGAGCTTGAAGATATTCCTATTGTTTTATTTACTTATTTATTTAGTTTTTTTGTGATTGTTACTTGGACTTCCTACTCTGTTCATTTTGATGCTAAACCCATGACTGTGGACAGTCAGTTCCAGTTTATGGCTGTTTTGTGCCTTAAACTGGGTTGTTCCAATCAATCAGGGTGACAATTTGGGTCTTTTTGAACTTCCCAAAACGGAGACGCATTTGAATATTCTGTATGGATCCTCAATTAACTTGCGAACTAAGTTATTATTATTATTTTTAATTACTGCAGCTATATGTTGATTAATTTCACTCTAAACAAACAACAACAAAAAAAAAGAAAAACATTTCAAACGAACCTTTCAAAGCCTCAAATCAATGACATTCATGCCTCTGGTGGATGTATGTAAACTTCTGACAGGAACCAAATAAAGACCTGAGACTGTTAGTGTTCACAAATGACAACTCAGTCAGTTGCTCAGCATGTCTCATATCCAGTCTTTGTGTATGAATCGCAATGAAATCCAGCTCTGGAACATCAAAGCAAGTTGTTGCTAACAAAGCTCCATTTAAGTATTGCTCATCATTTCAGTCCTCCGTCTCATCAGTAGAAGACAGGCACAACAAATTGGTTCAGAGGTGATTGAGAGCATAGATCAGTTTCTTCTTCATCTTTTTAAATGTCCAACATAACCTTTGGAAGTGAAGCACAATGACATGCATGTTTTCTGAATGCCTCTCAGATTCTTTAATAGAAGGCGTCTATTTAACTCAGCATGGTGTGTTTAGTCAAGTCAAGCATGTCATCAAAAAGACACTCTTATTTGGTCAATGAAAGAGCATAATTTTATTTCCAATGATCAAAGCCACTAGGTCTTTTATCTATGGCACACTGAATGTAATGGCTGCCTCAATAGTTGTGGTGAACAGTGTTATTTTACTAATAGCAAAGGATTGATCTTAGACTATGGTTCTTGATCTATTATCACAACAACCTGAAACATATGATTATATATATATATATATATATATATATATATATATATATATATATGGCCAGACATATTAAATGCCATATATACTTATATATATCATATTTATCCTGATAAACAATGCCTTGCAGAGCATCCATTCCCCTGGAGGAATTTTTTCCACATTTCTTAAAACCTTATTGAATTCTATCGGATTTTTATGAGTGAAAAATGTGAGACCAAATTACATGTGGTTTTAAAAGAATGCACTAGTAAAAACCAGTAGCGTGCCTTACATTTATAATCACTGTATACTTCGTAAACCCCCATTTTCTAGAAAATACAGACACAAGTCCAGTTTGGTTATGTCTGTTCCTGCTTTGTACATCTAGAGACTAATATCTCTGACCCCTCATTTTTATGAAGCAATTCTAGTTTAGGTAAACTGGATAGACTGTAAATCTGAGCATTAATTTTCAGTTTTAGAAGATTCAAAGTAGAATCAAGAGATTCTACTTTGACTGTCCCATTCTAACACATGCTTTGGTCCAAACCATTCTGGCTGTACGTTTAATATTTGTCAAAAATAATTTGACATCACTGCATAATAATGGGATATCACTGCATCATTTTATTGACCATTGTTTTTCATTTTTATTTGTTCCTTTTTAGTTTTTTTTTTCTATAATTGATCTTATTGAACGTAATTAGCCTCATTACAGAGATTGTTGACTAGAGTATTTAAACTAAAAAGCTGAAGTGTTTTGTTAAATTCTTGTATTTTGGAGAGAAGTTGCTGGTGTTAATCCTGTATATGATGTAGTTCTTGCTGTTTGGGAATACCAGTGCACAATTTCACTCTGTGTCATCTATTCCTCTATAATACCACTCTTCACTTGGCAGTATTCATAGGACAATACCTGGCACAGACTAAAAGATATATCTGGCTATTTATATTCTGATAATCAGGTGGTGCCCTAATTATGACTTATGATAAAAAATGCAAAGTTTATTAATAACTACCCTGGGCACTTATTAGTTATTCATTATCAGACCAAAATATAAATGACTACCTTTCATATTCACAGGTAGTGTAGTTTCCTTCTACAATCTGTTGAGTGAGAATCGTCTTGCAGTAGTAAAATATGTCTGTAATATAGGACAGTTTTATAAAGTAATGGCAATTTATTTGCTTATGTATGCATTTTGGTGGGTGTTTTTAAACTTAAAATAAAGTTTTCTAACAAACTCTTCCACAGTGCTTGTGGAAGATTCTCATTCAGCTGTATGCATTGCATATCTCTGCAATTTGCCCTGGAGGTGATCATTGAGCTGCCTCCCGTTTATTTACACGTTTGATTGTCTGTCTGAGATCTTAAAAACAACAGCTACTGAGATCTCGTCTCATTCCGTCTCTCCTGCGACTAACCTTAAGATAACTTTAGTGCAACGCATTTAAAGAGAGAATGCGGAGAACATTTGCTCAAGTGTCTGGTCTCCTCCCAGATACAAATGAACAATTTGTTTTCCATTTCTTTCCAAACCTTCATCTCAGCCTTTCTGCTTTGAAGTAGGGGTGAAATGGGAGGAGAAGCGCAGAGAAGAGGGGGGGGCCTGCAGATTGAATGATACTGTGTTCGTCTTCAAAGAGTCCCAGCTTGCTTACAAATGCACTGGCAAGTACAACACCTTCAAGGTGAAATTGATAAATCTAGTGGTGAGCTCTTTCATGGCAATAATAAGCAGAATTTGTAGAAAGGATGCATGGATTTTTTTAGATGCAAATATTGTCAAACACCACCAGGCAAAGACTAAATTGAACTGTGCCAAGTAGATAAGAATATATTGGGAATGCACGGGGGTACATAATTAGATTCATGAACTATATCCACCTGGGCCTGGCAAAGCCTAATCATAACTGATACAGTGTTTTATGCTTACATTTAAAACATCTACCGTTGCCCTTTGATCATCCCCAAAGTTGGCTATCTGCACTGAAATTCGCATTTCTGGAATGGCCACAACACGCTTCTTTGCATATCAAACACATGATCTGATTGTAGTCGTTGAGACAGAAACTTTCTTCAGGCAAAGACAGAGAGCAAAACAAACAAGCCAGGAGGGAAGAAGGCAGAAAGACAAAGAGAAAAGAGAGGAAGCTCATCAGTTGTCCCTCTGCCAGATGACATCCTTTGTAGCCCCTCTGTCATTTCTTTCTCATCTAGTGGGATGGACAGAATCGTCTTTCTCTCTCTCCTGCTCTTTGGGATGACTGCTTCACTGAAGTCCCTTGAGACACCATTTTTTTCCCTGTCCCTCGCTTCTCTTGCTTTCAATGGGCTGCTATTTTCCTGAAACTTTATGAATTAGTCACAAACCTCCCCCCCATTCCTCTTCTTCACCACTTCTCCTACTTTCTCATCTCACAGCCTGGACACACATTCAACACCTGCCTCACAAACCCAATGTCCATCTTTGTTCATCAGCCTGTCTGCTACTACCCTACTGCCCTCCCTTTTATTTTTACCTTACTTTTCACAATTTCTGCCAAGCAACAAACGTCCCTGGGACCATCATCTTTCCAATGTTTTCTCTATATTGTTCTCTTCGTCGTCCTTCCTTTATACAGTGCACACATGTAAATAAAGACAATAAGAAAAAACAGAAAGATAGATTTTCACAGACAAAAACAAAAAAGTTTTTGCTCTCAAAATCATAAATGAAATGCTGCTGTAGATTGAATGGTCTCACAACTCCCCGCTGTCTACACTCCACCTTCCTCCCACTACCTTTGAGATTGGGCCGACACAGGGGGTGGTGTGTATGCGCGTATGTGTGTCCAACTCCTTTGTGGCCGCTTTCCTGAACCCGAACCCTCCCTGCACTCGGGGAAATGGTGGACTGTGGCAACGACAGGGCAGTTTTACAGTGCACCGGGCTGAATGTTAAACTTATATTTAATGTATGACATTTCACACAAATCATCCCGCCACAGACATGACCCTGGGGTATTCCGCAGATTGCTTTTTCAGTGCCTCAGCAACTGTGGAATTATTCGTCCCAGTGAGAAAGGGAGAAAGAGGCGAGGAGAGGGAGGCGGGGGGTGGCTTTGAGTTTGGCGAAATGATCGCCCTCTCGCTGCTCTGGCCATCCTAGACTGGAAGCTCTCCCTCACTTTTTCTCTGTGATATCATGATCGCAGGGCCATGCCAAATTGAAAACATCTTGGCAGTCTGGAGGCTGTATGAAATAACCATATATTATGTGTAGTATAACACCCGATTGGACAGCTAAACAATTTTGGTGTTTTGCAGACTCAAAAGATTCCTTGTGCCCCTCTCAACCCTACACCCACTCATTTGAATGTGAAAAATCTTCACAGCGGCGCATGGAAATTATCTCTGATTTGTAAATTGGAGTGGAATTTATACCCGATACCCCCTAACAGAATGTTGTCCGATATGGACAAAAAATGGAACCCCTCCACCCTCCTGCACATGTGTGTATAAAGAAAAAAAATGTTGCCTTTTTTTTCCAGACTTGTTCTGCAAGGCACTTTTCTAACATGTTATGAAAACAGAAAGGATCAGTGGAATTTATAGTAAAAACGTATCTCGATGTCCTCTTAAATGTAAATCCATTTTTTTCTTATTTGTTCTTTTTTTAACACTATCATTTTTTTTTTTTAAAAAAGCAGTTTGCAACTTCTTTAAAATTTAACCTTTTCTTGCATGCTTGTTGGCTCAACCTTGTAAAACAATATATATATGTTATAACAGATGTGACAGCTGGGTCATCCATTTTATTTGAGGGGACATTTTTCAGCATTTAAGGTTAGATAGGAGAGGCACAGTGTCCACTACATCAGCGTCACTCTCTGTTTTCAAGGTTAGATGGAGGGTATAAGCATCAGAGCACCGCTACCTGTAACATTGAAAATAGCTCACATTACTGCTCACGCTTAACACTTTCCATGCTTCCACCCACTGGAAAGTATTTACCCCCTTTTTCATGATAACAAAATACACTCTTATGAATTTGAATTGACCCCGTTTGTAAAAACAGTCCATCTGTGTCTAATATAATATCAGGTGATCTGTGAATGATCCCTAGATTTTTCGGAGAACATTAATAAACAAGAAGCATCATTACGATCAAGGAACACAGCAGACAGGTCAGGGGTAAAGTTTAAAAATAAATAAATAAATAAATAAATAAATAAATAAATTGGAGTGGAAGAGTATGGTAAACCTGCAAAAGTACCAAGGCATGGCCCTCTAGCTAAATTTAAAGAATAGACAAAGAGAGCACTAATTAGTCAAGAGCAAAACTGTGGAGGAGCTGCATATTTCCACAGCCAACTATCAGTTGCCCTTGTATCAGGTCTTTAAGGAAAAGGGCCAAGTTATGTTGAAAGAAAGGCAAAATAATCCGAGACTGCAATTTGCTGCAATA
Organism: Alfaro cultratus; assembly: GCA_903066825.1. Classification (NCBI taxonomy): domain Eukaryota; kingdom Metazoa; phylum Chordata; class Actinopteri; order Cyprinodontiformes; family Poeciliidae; genus Alfaro; species Alfaro cultratus. Next base: position 31,804 of record CAEFZX010002558.1, on the reverse strand, counting down.
AAAAGCTCCAGTTTGTTAAGAGACCAAAATTAAAATAAACCCTAAATACACCATTCACAAAGAGACTTAATATTGTTTAATCAAAGCATGTTCTGTGTTTGAATGGCCCAGTTAAAGTCTAGGTATAAGTCTGTTAAGGCAAGGCTTTCTATGCTTTCCATGCAGTCTGACTAAATGTGAGCGATTTTGCAAAGAGGACTGGACAAAAATATCAGTTTCTAGACATGCAAAGAGGGTATAAATATACCCTCAGAAGACTTGTAGAAATCAGCATGGCCTCAGGGAGGCGGTACATGTACCTACACTGTTCGGAAAGAGTAAAAAAAAAAAAAAACAAAAAAAAAAACATGCCATCCTTATTCCTTCCACTTCACAATTATTTGCTGCTTTCTCCAATTCTCCAAGTCTAAAGAACAGAATTCCTAAAATAAATAAATAGATAAATAAAAAAATAAATTAATAACGTTTAAGTTAACATTTCCAACTTCCCAAAATGTGAGAACAGTTTAGGGATGTGAATACTTTTGCAAGACTGATCACTGCAAATTCATGAGAAAAGAACTTGCTTAATAGGATTAATATTCGTGTATCATGTTCAATTATGGAGAATTATTTGCTAGAGTTGTGATTAATAGCAGCCTAAACATTAGAGGAAGATGAGAAAAACTCCATCAGTTTACTGCACACAAACACCTAATAGTCATGGCCTAAAACTGTTAAGAAACAATTCCCAACAGTAATGGCCTATTTTGCCTTCAAGCTTAGTTTAAGGGTAAAATTTATATGCGTGTGTATGCGTGGGTGTGCGTGTTTTAGATGCACTACTTATGATGAACAACTGAGATAAAGAGGATCTGAATTTCAGTATTGTATCTAATTATGAAGGATCATTTGATACAACTAACAATTTCAGCATTGTAAACATTACGGAAAGATAAAAAAAAGAATATCATAAAATGTGCAGAGTTCCCCTGCACCACACTCTACACGCAAACGCACACACACACACATGCACACGCAAACACTGCAAGTCACAACCACAGTCAACAGCATAATTATCAGTTTCCCCACAGGGCGTTAGGAAACCTGTTCCTAATTGGAACCCAGTTGGGACTTTACATGGATTAAAATACATGAGGCTTCTGCAACAGGAAAACACACACACACACACACACACACACACATATTAAGAAAAAAAAAAACACATCATCCCCTTGAGTTCCATGTTTTCCTCCAAATTTTTATTTACGCTAAGTCTTGCATGATCCCCATTGTCTCTCTACACACGGGTCGAGCACAACAATTGGAGTCTCCAAAGCACAATTACGGCACTATTTTCCCCTTGTTGTGTATTCTGTTTTTCCTTATTTTTGTTCCATTTCCCTGACTTAAGCTGTTGTCTAATGGACAGCACCATGACAGAGGGGAGTTTGGTATCAGATTGAAGCCGGTTGCCCTTTTTGCCAATTTGCGAGCAGCCTCCTCTGTACTTGTAAGATGGCCAATTAGCTGACCGTCTGACAGAGGCTCTCTGACTGTGGCTATTAAAACACACACTCAGAGGCACATACGCATGCAGAGAAAGTGTGGAGACACACCTACACACACGTGTGCGCGCGCATTAGGGCGTATACACACACACACACAGGACTCATCCCTGTCTCAGACTGTCCATCTTAATCTGCTACTTTTATTTATTTATTTTTGTTATTTTTGATAAGGCCTGGACCTCTCCCCTCACCTTCTTCTCACTATTAGGAGGACACACACACACGCGCATACGGACACACGTGACTCCTTCGTTTTTCTCACCATAAAAGGCTGTGCTCCTTGACCTCTTTCAACCCCTTCCCATCTTCACCTGTTCTCCTTCCAGCTTCCTCTTCTTCACCTCCTCGCAAACATTTCCCTCTCCATTTTTCCTCTCTATTTAATCTCCCTCTTCTTTCGCCTTCACCTCCATTTCCCTTACCTTCCGTCTCCACCGGAGCCTCTCCCCCTCCTCTCATCCTCTCAGACCATCTTCATCCATAAACAACCATCCTCTCCATCTGACTCCCTGCCATTAGTCCGACTCCTTTCATCTTCTCTTGCCCGCTTTTTACTTAAACTCATCTTTACCGCATCTATTTGGAGTATTGGTCTGTGTCAGAAATACTTTTTCACTTTCCAGCAGTCCTCGGCTGTATTTTTCACCCCTTGTCCACCTGCTGTTGGAAGCATTAGCTGTTTGAAAGGAGTGTTCAGCTCAGTTGACGAGCTATGGAATCGTCTGTTCGGCATCAAATCAGGCGCCAAAACCATGACCAACGACAAAAACCCCTCAAACTACAATAAAATAAAAATATGATATTATTATTATTATCATTATTATTATTATTATTATTATTTACTTAACTGTATTGTAAGTACTAAAATAAATTGAAATATAGTAGCTCATAGTCATCCATAATAGGCTACTGACTCATATGACCTTCCATGTGGAATCTCAACCTTTACACCTGCCTTGCCTCCCCTGTTCAGCCCAGCCCCTCTCGGTCCTGTTGTCCATCAGAATGGTTTGTTCAAAGTCTTGGCTCCAGTTACACCTCCCCACTCCCACCGTTGTCAGGTTCAAGGGATCTCCTACGAACACACGTGGTGGTTGAGGTGGGGGGGGAGGGTGAGGACTAGGTCAACAGCTTCCTGAGACTATAAACACAAGAGGCATGGACACCTGCAGGCGTCCATGCTTGTGCACTGGTGTTACAAAAAAGCCAACCATATTCGAGAAAAGCAGAGACGGAGCTGTAGCTCATGACATACGAAAACACCCCCTCATTTCTGCATGATGTGATTTCAGAAACAAGAAATCCATTTAATTGGTGAATAAATACTTATTGTTTTTGCCTGTATTCAAAAAGGAGGACATAATATCAGCTTGGCCTTAGCTTTGATTTTCAATACAAAGACGGCAGTGTTTTTCCGGTGGGGCTGCTAATGCAAGAAGGCAGAATTCATCCTATCTGCTTCTTCCTCTGTTTCTCCTTTACACACACGCACACGCAGACTCTTTGGTACTTTCTTTTTTTTTTTCTTTTTTTTTGACACATCTGGACATTTGTTGCATGTTTGTCGGCTTCAGCAACAACCCTGAAAGAGAGTGCAAACGGACAGTAGCTGTGAGACACGATTCCAAAAAAATTCACTCAGCGATAACTGCTGGGCATTTTGCAATTTTTTTGGTGTGTATTGAAATACATATGAATGAAAGGTTGTTGGATTTCGATTCAGTAAAAATTTGCACTCCATATCTTTGAAAAAAAAAAAAAAAGGTAAATGTTTAATTTCATACGACCTGTTCCTCATATATTTAAGCTATTACAGAATAAACCCACTAAAAAGATTTTCTTTTCTTTTCTTTATGCTCTGCGTATGATTCATTGCATTGGAAATGCAGACTGCATGACTATCTGTAATTATTTCTAATTAATTTCATCTATTTCTTAGGAGACTGTTTGAATCCCAGAATTAACACAAAGGAACTTCCTGCTTCATTTCTCCCAGCAAAGATAATTATGAAGTTAAGAGGGTTTGCTAATTTAAAAATGCTATCTGCATGACATCAAATATACATCTTTGATCTCGTTCTGTCCCCAATGGTTAAATGCCTTTAATTAGATTCCAAAAATTAACTATTTTTTGTGAATAATTAACAGCAAGTCCTCTTTTTTGTTTGCAAAGAGAGTGTATCTGGTACTTTTTACTTAATTTATTCTGGAGACAAACAAACACTGTACTTTATCCAGTGTGCATAGAATCAATCAGTCTCTCATCAGAACAGTGCAGTCCATGTTTTGCAGTTGTATTCATGTAACATACAGAGATGGTGCAGTAGTTTACTTGCAAATATAACTTCCACTTGGGGCAATTTACTTAAATCTCAGTACACCGTGAAGCATAATCCTTAAACATTGTGAAAAATGGACAAGGCACACACATGACCCACATGTGTTCTAGAGGATCAGGGGGGGAGACAGGTGGAGGGGGGGACCTTCTCCATATCTCATTATGTTCCTCTATAGCATATCAGCATCTCTCTGGGTGAATGTGTATACATACAGGGAGAAAGAGAAAGAGTCAGATGATTCATATTATCTTTATCACCCTACCACAGGAGTTGACTTGCCTCCCCTTTTTTCTCCTCCCTATTATGTAAAACTATGGATTATGTTTGGTATGCGCATGAGTCCTGCATTCAGAGGTGTGCTTTTGTATGCAAAGGTGCATGTTAGAGACTTTATAGTGTGCGCTTGAGAGGAAAAGGGGGGATGGGGGTGTTATATACATCTATGCATGCATGTATGTATGCATCCATGTAGAGACCCCCTTCATTTCTCTCTCTCTCTCTCTCTCTCTCTCTCTCTCTCCCCCCATCTATCATGCATCCATAGGTCTATCAGCTTTGGGAATGAGGTGTGGAGGAAGAGGAAGAGGCGCGAAGGGTGCATGGGGGCAAGAGGGGGGAGAGAGAAATAAATTTCGCCCCCCTCCTACTTTAAAAATGCACATACATTTCCATACATTGCAAAGGCAGTGAGGTGCGCACATTCTCGCTGCTGTATCCCCAACATGGCCCCAGCACACACAAAAGCACACGCACACACACAAATCCGAAAACACAACCTACAGCAAAGATGAATGCATGTGTCCCGTTCAGTAGGTGTGGGTGAAAATCTACGCCTTGCCATATTTATCTTCATAAGAGCAGAAGCCGCATTTGTGCCTGTATAAACAGTGGCTGTGGATCTGGGCTCTGTGCATTTGTTTTTTTGTGTGTGTACACAAAACTTAATTTTACTCACTTTAAAAAAAAATAATAAAAAAAGAAAAACACTCACACGTTGCATAAAAAACAAACAAAAAAAACTTAACATAGATTCTTCTTGATTCCCCCCAAATAATGGACATAAATACATTGCACCTTGTACTGCAGGTCCAAAAATCAGCAATTCAGAAACTCAAATGTCTTGGGAGTTTGCCAGCGCCTCTGTCTTCACGCTAAATCCGCAATTCCCTAACTTCTTCCTTCTTTCATTTCAATAGCAAAACGTATTTGCTGATGCACAGATTCCAAATAGTTTAGAGTCTATTTGCCGTCTGTCTTGTAGCGAGGCTTTCAGATGCTAAAACAACAACCAAAACCGTTCTCTAAAACACAGTCGGAACACCAAGCTCTTGTAGATAATGACAGCCTGTCGTGAGAGAGGAGAGAAACATGAGCGTGGTATTATTAAGCAAGACTAGTTTGTTCCGGAGAAGTGTTTTTGGCTTTTAAAAAGTTCCATTTTGCACTCCCCAGGCTCTGCAAACGGGGGTACCCCAGGGAAGTGGGCGTGTGCGTGTGTGTGTGCATGCATGGGGGTGAAATATGTAAGTGTGTATGTGTGCATGCTAAAATATTCTGACTGAGCTGTCTAGCGGCTCACAGAGCAGAGAGATGTGTCCTGTCTCCTGCATTCAAATGTGAATGGGTTTTTGGAGGCTAAAAGTAAACAGATATGCTTGCTTGAACACACACATGAGAACGCGTGTACATGCGCACCTGCCATCTCGTACGTATGCGTGTGTGCCCACACAAAAATGCAGCATAGATGCGGACACGGGACGTGTGAACACGAGAGTTGTAGTGCGTGTCTCCCCATCTGTTGTCCGTGTGTATTTTAACCTCTCTCGCCCATCAATCTTCACGCTAGACTATCTGCACGCCTTTGCCATGCTGACAAACGCAGCAGTGTCATTCAGTCAATGAATATTTAAAAAAGAAGAAAAAAGAATGTTTCTGGCAGGACAGTCAACTAAAAAAAAGAATGGTCGTCACGGACGTGCCCTTTCACAGCCTGCGAAGGTACGGTTTTATATGGCGATATAAACCTCGGCAGGTCTACGTTCTCAGCTCAGTCCTTAAGCTCTTTAATTCTGTTCCATATCCCACTTGCGGTATATGGGCTGTAATATAAGATAGCCCAAGACAATGAGCTGTCCAGTTGCCGAGGGGGTTAGCTGACATTGTGTTATGAGCGTGGAGGCAGGAGGGATAGGGAAGAGGTCGAGTGAAGGGTAGGAGGGGGCCCTTCAAACAAAATATGACCCTTTAAAAGCCCTGTTTGTAAGGGCTGGAATCCTCCTAGCTACCATATTTCCTCCAGCTCTTCCCCATTTCTGCCCTCGTTGTCCCTCTTACACTTTTCCTCACTTAATCCGTTCACACACAGATGTGTTGTCTGTCAAGACGGCGATGATAAATTAGCACGGGTGCTGCTGGTGAAATAGGAGCTGGTGTCTGAGGGCAGAGGGTGATAAAGTGGACAATGCCAGGGATGAACCACTGATAGTTCAGCTGTGATTCTGCCGGTCTGGAGAAGTACTTTGGCTGAAACTGTGTTAGATTTTATTCCAGAACAGTTACTACAGATGGTACAACCACACACACTCACACGCACAAAAACGGTTCTTTATAGAGTTTTTGGAAAGAATGAGGCTGAATTTTCTTTTTCTTTTTATATATTTATTATTTACAAATCTGAAATAGGAAATAATAGTAACCAACTACAGGAATCTACTTAAAAATATTACTCATTTACAAAAAATCCCTTTTAAAAAGAATAAATGCAGAAACAACAAAAAAAGAAAAAGTATAAAAAAAGACATTTAAATATTTTATTGCTATACAGCAGGAGAATATTAGAGATAGTTGCTACTTCATGTTTTCTGTTTCAGAAGTTTGGTCACATGCTTTGCACAATCTTCACTACTACTAAAAACTCTTTGTATTTATGTTTGTTTTGGTGAGGGCAAAAAGGGCTGAATAGATGCGTAGGGTATTTTCTTTTTCTTGCTTTCTTTATATATATTTTGGATGGGGAGGGGTGATTCTTTTACCTGAAGGCTTTGGATACTGTGTGCTTGTTTACGTCTGTGCTTGCGTTTGTGTGTGTGTATGTACATGTGTTTCTCATGAAGGCCCATGCCAGGCAAATTAATTCTCAGAAGTTGCGTGGCGGGGGCTCTCCATCCCTTTGAAATGGGGCATACTACTCCCTGTAATCAATAAGTCAAGCCATCTCGGCAGCATGTGGCAAACCCCCCGGCACACAGATGAAGAAGCCCAATTTACTCATCATAAATTCTGATTCCCACAATAAATCTGAGGGAAGGTCCCCTGATATCTAGATATCTCAGGGGTGTTTGAAAGGCTGACCGGCCTTTGCCTTGACCAGGTTTCGCTTTGTTGATTAGAAATAATAAAAAAAAAAACGTAATTTAAATGTATCGCATCTAAAACTGCCAGGGTTTTTTTTTCTTTCGTTTTTGACAAAAAAGTCCTATTTTTATTCCAGCATTCGCACAGAATCAAATCAAATTTGCTCTCCCATCTTCTTGGAAACCACACATCATGCATCACAGGCACTTTTGTCTACCTTTTGACAAATTTCCTTGTATCTGGGCATTTTCTAATGAACCTCGACATTCACCTCCAGACAAGTTGGTGACGTGTGCAGGCCGGGCATGTGATGTTGGGGACATGCAAATCTAACGGACAAGTGCTGTCTCTGCTGCTTAAAGCCTCCCTGCTCAGAAGGCCCAAGTATATGACAATGACCTGGGGAGGAGGAAGTGTGGCAAAAAAGAAAAAGAAAAAAAAAAGAAAAAATGACACACCTATGGAGGGTGGGATGCTGAGACTGCTTATTGAATGGTGCAAGAATAGGGCAAAAGAAAAGTGGCTACTGTGGGGGAACGGTTTACTCAAAACATCTGTAATATCTGTGTATTTGTGTCTGTGGTAACACCATGAACAGACGCTTGTGAAAGCATAAGTGGCGTCACTGTGTATGTAGACAACACATGGTGCAAAAAAAATGATTTAATACAGCATGGCATCCTCAACACCAGTGGCGCTCTATCTATCTTCTTTTTGGCAAGGACTTCCTGCTCTCCAGAGCGGTTCTGTCAATACATGACATTTATGAGGCTCCCATGAGCCACGGCGCATGTTGCACAGATGACGAGGGACGCCTTCCGCGCCATGACGACAATACTGCCAAATTGTGAGACATTGTGCGTGTAATTTTCTCCAGAAAAAGCAAAGCAAAATTCAAACAGAAGCTCATCTCTGCTGATAAGAAGAGAAAATGCATGACATGGGATGATAAGAGGAGGAGGCAGGAGAAGCTTCAGCGGCAGAGTGCGTTTGGATACAGCGAAATGGAAGTGAAGAGAGTTTTCCACGCGAGTCAATACTGCTGTCTTCATTTGTAAGTCAGAGTTAAGAACACTAATTCCTGACCTGTTAGATACATCTGAGAACAGAGAGCTTTCCGGGATGCTAATCCATAAGTCTGCTGCTAAGTGGTTCATCAGCAAGAGCCTAAGATCGAAAGTCACCAATTAAGACGCCTAAACGCCCGGCTAATTGAGCTCAAAGTGTAGCCTGTCTCTCTCATGATCACAAACGATTAACAAACACACACACACCCACACACACACGCCTAGCTAATTCTAGGCAGTTCAGCTGCAGGGCTTAATGGTGAAAAGGGTTGTGTGTTCAAAGAGCACACTGCGATTGGCAGTTTTCCCGCATAGTTACATCATCAGCAATTAACACCAACCACATTTGACGCTTACAAAAGCAAAATCTGATCTATTATTGTGAAAAGATGAAAGTTATGTTTGTGACTAAATGTCTGTGCAGTGTTGCATGCTGTTGAGTAAATCATTTAGCCACTGGCAGTCCTCAGAGTCACAAGACGTTGCTAAATGGCAAAGTATCAGATACAACATCTAAAACCAGATGTTTAGGCACATTATATGAAAAGGGCAGATAGGCTGTTTTTCCTTACTGACATTAAATCAGAGAAAACTTTTTCTATTTTAGGTCAGTTTGACTTACTATTTTTTTTTTCTACCTACGAAATTCAAAAACATTGAAGGAGAAAAGCTATAGGTTTAATTACTTTCTTCAACATCAGAATTTTATCACTTTAAACAACACGGTCATTTCCACACTGTTCATGAATAAGGCAGTGTTTTCGTAAAGAATCTGTGCACTGGCTTCTGGCCCTTTGAGACTGGTGACTCATGATGGTAAGAAAGTGTCACTATTTACATTAAAACAAGTCTTCTACTGACATGACCTCAGAAGCCACTCAGCCAAGAAGAAGCCATTTTCAGAAAAGCGACCTAAAATGTCGGACTACATTTATATATGCACTTAACAACAAAATCTTTTTTTTTTTTTCTTTTTTTTTTTGAGAAAGGGGCTGGGAATTGGTGAAACTAAAACGTAAGTTTTTGGCCATCAGAACCATTGTTATATTAGGTGGAAAAAAGGGGAATCTCGCAACAACATTCCACTGTTTGGTGTTGGTAGAATTACTAGTTATGGTTTCGTTATAAAATGTAATGGTGAGTAACTGGGAGTGTTCTTCTGCTGCTGGCCTTTCTTGTGTGCCTGTTGGAAAAGTATTATCTTTCCAAGTTGTGACCCCTACTGTTTGGGAAGATAAATGCAGTGAGTCTTTCAAAATAACCAGCATAGGTCATTTTTTTTTACAGTATCAAATTGCACCAAATCATACGGTATTCTGTTAAAGTCTAAACACTGAAATGGTCTGCGTCTTGGCTGAGAGGTCAGTTGACCCAGATTGAAACAGTATTTGCTTTATATCGACCTTTAACATTGGTAGAGTACTGAGCTACATATGTTGTCCAAAAGCAGATACAGAACCCTAGAAAAATACAACAGACATCAAATTGCATATCTCATCATCATAAAGTTTTACAAAAAATAAAAACTAAATCCTACTGACTGATTTACTTTTTTTTTTTTCTTTTCTTAAAGTCATTGTGTCACCTGTTCTTGTACTGTCTCCCTTACACCACAATGTAATATTTGCAGTGTTTATTTGTAGCAGCAGAGGCCTTTGTGAGGAATGAGGACAGATAACATCTGCTCCAGGCCTCTCCCTGGCTTGGCCCACAGGTCTGAGGAGCAAAGCGAATTGTGTCTGAAAGGGGATGATACCCATCGGAATGTTAATGGGGCTGAATATTTCAGAGGTGGGATCATCACATGGCAGCAGGAGGACGGCTGGGTTTCCCAAAAGCATTTAGCGGTTGAAGTTCCTGTGTTATTGTAAAGTAGGAGTCAGAGATGATTTCTATGCTACAGCTAACAAGGTCCAGTTGCTGTCTCTGGTGTGTGGAGGAGGAGGAGGAAGAGGAGGTGTGGGGGGGATTTAAGACAGCTGTATGTCTCTGGTGCTCTTTTTAATATTAATCAAGAAGTCCACCAAAATGTACTATTTGTGTGACTGATTGCTCTTCTTTTATTTGTAATTCTTTGTATTAATTCTAAATGAAAGTAACTTTCAGGGCATAAAAAAAGGATGTAAGACAAAAAAAAATATTGCTTTAGTCTAAAATGGACGTTAAAGGATATGAGTTTTTTTGTCTGCAAAAGATGATGCCTTAAAGTTTCATTTATTATTATATTTGTTGTGGTTGTTTTGTGGTGTTTGCATTTGTATTTACTATACATATGGTAACGCAATTTACCAAAACTCTATCACATATAGCCTTTTTTTAGTAGTAGTAAGACAAACATAACAATAAAAAAAAAAAGAAAAAAAAAGTGGGAAGGAATGGGGGATTGCTCCAGCAGTCCTTATAAACATCTGGAAACCACTATGGTGCTTTTATTTTTGCTAAAATTAGTGTTTGTGTTAGCCTTGGGAAAGGGAGAGAGAAAAAGAAAGAGAGAGAGAGAAAGGGACCAACTTGGAGGAGTCCACTTTTTTTTTTTTTTTCTCATCAGAGTGAAACTGATGTTTGTGGAGGAGAGGGGGAAAGGAGACAGAAGGAAGAGACCAGGTCAAAAATTAGGAGAATTATTGCAGTGCTCCCAGATGTGAGCAGGGAGGATGACCTGAGAAAGTCAAAGTTGTTCCCCATCAATCATTGCCATATGCCTGCAGAGAAATGGATCCTGAAGGACACTTCATATTCCCCTTTCTGATTAGTTCATTTGAAAGATGAAGAGGGGAGAGGGTGGTCGGGGCGGAAGGTGATGCTCTTTCTGAAAATGGACGGCCCTGGCATAACCTAAAAAAACAGAGGAACTCAATTTTAGAATCAAGAATTGCTATTTAAGACTACAGGGATCTTTTATTTTTCTTCTTCTTCTTTGGTTCTTCCTCATTCACCTCCATCACCGTGCTCCTCCTTCTCCTTCCATTCCCCATGTTTTCATTGCACAGGTTAGTGTCAGGGAGCGATAGAGTGAAGGCAACGCGTTCTTAACTCTGATCAAAGCAGCCAAGGAGGAAAGCTTTTCTAATGACTGGCATTCACTCTGCTTTCTTAATCCACCTCTCCCTCTTCCCCTCCTCCCTCTCCCATCTCTCCCCTTCTCTCTTTCGCTTGCCTTTCTCTCTCAGGGCATTGGTAATTATCAGTGAGGTCTTAGTGACTGCAAATGAAATTACCATTTAAGAGAGAGGGAGAAAGAGACATCCCCTTTGCCATAGGAGAGGGCTTAAGTGAGGCAGCTAGGGTTTCGACTATTGATTTTTAAACTGCTACATCAGAGAGTGTAATGCTTTCATAATTTCAAATAAACTGTCTAGTTACGAAGTACTAATGAGAGAAAAAGTGAGAGGAGACCAAAAACAACAAAGAGAACAATGGTGGGTAAATTTTAAGTGTTGACACGCATGTATGGAAATTAAACTACCGCTCTGGTCAAACTACACTGTCAAGGTCTAAACAATCCTGAACTAACCGGTAGCTAACAGTAATAAATGTCTATTGTGTGATAATGGGACATCAAAAATTTTTATCAGTCTGGTACTTTCTATGAAAATTCACATAAAGGGGAAATGTAAATGTGCAGGTATTTTTTTTCTTACACAAACTCTATCTTCAAAATAAAAAAAATAATGCAAAAAAATCAAAAAACATCAATTTCCCCATCACATTTTAAATATATAATCATCTTTGAGGTCTGTCTTTACTGAAAATATAAGCCACACATCCATTAGTGATTTCAAATAAGCAGTGCACACAATAAAACTGTCCAACAAAAATTTACCGTAATCGCAGCTTTTATTTCTGATGGCGTAAAGATTCAAAAACAGGGATAGAGAAAGGAAGGATTTTCACGTGTTGCTGGATGAATTTAAATTTCTTTACCTCTTTCACTTTTTCCCCCCCTCCCTCTGTTTTTCTCACTATAGACCGCAGGCCGTCGGAGGCAGCTTAGAAATCTCTTACATCTGGAACAGCCATAATTCGTGGGACTTGGCCTGACAGCCCTGACAGTCATCGGGGCGACCGACAACAACTGTCTCCTGTGTTAGCGGCCGCAGTGCATACGTGTGTGAGTGTTAGCTTCATTTCAGAGAGTGACTGTGTCTATAGGCTGTATGTGTGTGTGTGTGAACATGACCCTTCATGTTTAGAAGAGAAACTTTTTGAACAAGTTCCTTACGTGATCTGAATTTGTGCGATTGAGAAATTTACTAAGCAATTTTAATGAAAATTTTCTGTAAAGTCAACAAATATAAAGAATAAAGAGTGTAAAAATGTATATTACAAAAAATAGCAACGCCTTTTAAAAAGAAAATATAAAAGTTTTATATTAATTTTATTGTTTTACTTTTTCTTTTCTTTTTTTTTACTTGGTTGTGTTTCCACTATTTATGAATAAAAATATAATGTTCTTCTTCTTTCAGAGCTTTCTTGCACAACAGCTAAATCTGATCGGTTTGCTCCAAAATAAACAGAGTAAGTTAGAAATTAATTTAATTTCACCTGTTGTATTTTATCTCGACTTTGTAAAATTCTTTAATATATGATCAATTCTTTCCATATAAATTCTGTATTTAAGAGAGCTCCACTTTTGTAGTACAGTTAGGGAAGGAAAAAAAAATGGCATCTACATTAAACACTCACATTCCAGTATTATACATTTATTACATGAGTTATGTCTCAGATAATTGCTTTTAACAAAAACTGCCAAAAGTAAATAAAACAAAAATTTCAATTACCCTGGAAAAAAATATTACTTCCTTGGTTGTTGTTGCAAAATAAATCAGAAATCTAATCTAAGATCAATTTTAAATGGGGAATTTTAATAAAGTACTGCTTGAGTGGTTTTACATTGCAGTTATTTATTCCACTTTACATCATATCCTGTGTCGTTCTATGAATTTAGAGTAAGGCCTGCTGCCTCCCTGCACAGAGTTTGATGACCAGGACACATTCTGCCTCTCGCCATATTCCCCAGCTAAGTCAGGCTCCAGTCGCACTACACCCAACACATGATAGGGGATATGGGAAAGATGGATTTGTAAATTCAATTTCTCTCTATAAAAGGACAGAAACTTGCTCTACTAATCTGGTTGAACATTAAACTCCAAAGATTATTCCGGGATAATACCATATGCGTCCAGTACAAGCGAGCTCAAAGTTCCAATACTTCTGTTCACAGAAACACGACGACACACTGATATGCAGCAGACAAATTGTCAGTTTGTTTTATGGTGGGCCAGGGACACCCTGCCACAGCCCGTCGTGCTACGCTCAGACAGTAGCGATAGTTTGCAGGTTCAAAATCCCACATTCCACATTCCTGATTCCAACAGCTCGCCTGCTAAGCTGGGCACCATATGAAGAGCCATTGTTAGAGTGAGAGGGTCATGTATCGCTCGGTCTCTCTGTCTGTCTCCTGCTCTGTCTTTCGGCCTTCCTCTGTTACTGTCAGACATTATCTGTGACTCTTGCTCTGTGTAGCCGTCCACATTTCACTCTCCTGGCTCTCTGCTGGCTAATGTCGCCTGGTTTTCCCCACCATCTTGCACGAGTTTGTATATTTCCTGCTTTGCTTCGCTCAAGTGTCCCAGTCGTGCTGTTTTTGTCTGTGGCTCTGCTTTTCTGCAAGACTCTCACTTTGCTTTCTGCCTGTTTTTCCTTTGTGTCTGTCTCCTCCTGTATCCCGCTGTCTGTCTCTCCATCTCCCGCTCCCTCTGCGTCTCCAGATATTCATGGAGAGATTTTCTCACATGTTGGATATAGATTTATGACCCCAGCAAGATCCCCGTGGCCACTAAATTTGATACCATTCACTAAGCCACATTGTTTTTTTTTGTGTGTTCGGGCTTGTCTGTTGTGCGCGATTGTGCGTAAGTATGTATGTGCATGTCTGGGTGAGTGTGTTCATGCATTACAAGGTGGAGGCGGGTGACTTTTAAAGGGTTAGCTTGGGTATGGTGGGTGCAGAGGAGGAATTTACAGTTTATTGAAGCACAGCAGTCAGGTATGTGTGCGAGTGTGCACATCAGGATGTCGGTGAGTGTGTACGTGTGTGTGTGTGTGTGTGTGTGTGTGTGTGTGCGATAAAGAAAAAGAAAGAAAGAGAGACAGAAAGAGAGTGAGAGTGAGAGAGAGAGAGCGCCTGTGGGTGCCAGGTGACCAGGCTAACCTCTTGGCTGGTGTTTTGGATTTAGCCTTTGGATAGCAAAGCAAAATAAAAACGAAATGCTTTTTCAATTACAGATCAGAGAGAGACTGAACAAAGGCAGGGGAACAGGGAAAAACTTATTGGGATCTAATATATCAGAAGCTTTGTGCCTCTAAAATCTAAGTGCTTTAATTTTGACAGCCAGAACATTTTGTTCTTGAATATTTATAGTTCACAAGGGTCGCATAATTTTTACTCAATTTTTCTAAGTAATCTCTCTTGTAAAAGCTTTTCATTTTAAAAATTCCTGCACGCCTTCTGTTTTGCGGAAATTGAGGATTTCTATCATTTTTTGCTTTTTCTGCACTCCCAACTAATAAGACGAGTTGTACAATTGACTTTGCAAAATTGAGCAACTACCTCCGTTTTAAAACACACAAACACGAGCTGCAAAAATAGAAGATGGCTGAAACAGAATATGAAGTCACACAGAGACACACCTGTGGAAGACAGCCACTTACTGTGTTTTTATGTTGTCTTATTAATTCTGACAGTAAAGGCACCTGAACGCTCCCGTGCATATTTTATTGGCTGTAGGTGGTATTTGTTGTGTATTTATGTCTTTTTTTTTTGTTTGAATACTCTGTTCCTTCAACTTATTCCACAAGTTGTCGAGGGCGGGGTATTTCAAAATGGCATTGTAGAGTGCATAGGATTGTAATGTGCTTGTGTGTGATGTGAAAAGAAATGCTTCTCGCTTTTGATGTTTGGCTGAGAGGAACGGCACAAAAATAAAAGCCTTGTAAAATAAAGGAATGTTTTTGCAGGCTCGAGAGTGTGCGATCCCCTAAAATTGTTTATCTGTCAGTCAGGCGGCTCGCGCGCGCACCGACTACGCTCAAACATGTGTTGGAGTGAAGGCGTGTGTGTGCGTGTGTGTGCGTGTGTGCGAGAGTGTGTGTCCACGCCTACATCTAAAAGCCATATCTGGCTTCAGATCAAATGGTGTATGAAGTAGGGGAATGACACAGAGAGAAAAGTGATAGCTCTTTAATGTTACCTATCCACTCTCAAACCCAAATATAAGACCAGGAACATACGGAATAGAGAAGTGTGTTTTAGAAGAAAAGGAGTGACATGAAACACTTATGTAGAAAAGCTCTGAACATGACTTGGGCTTTGTAGCGAGGGGGAAGAAGATGTCTCGCAAAAAAAAAAAAAAAAGAAAAGAAAGAAATAGTAAATTGGATTGAAAGAAGAGTGAATATGGGGCGAAGAATTAAACAGCGACATGCGGTTTTATAGTTTGTGTATGTCAGGGTACAGTCATGTATCGTATCATGTCTAACTTGTGTTTTGTTTCTTTTCTTGCTCTGCTCACTCTAAACTTTTCACTATCATTGCGTCTGAGCCAGATGTTATCACAGCAGATGCATTTGTATCCATAAATTGCTGCAGTTTCAAGGATTTAAACATTTAATCATTTTCAGAAAGAAATGTCTCATTTAACATCTGCTATTGAATTCACCTTGACCATTCCTATTTCTCGATTTTTTTTCTCTCTCTGCAGATCTGAAGCACAAGCTGAAATGGATCAAAATGTTCAATCTTTCCAAAATCATTTTCATGTCTCTGTTGTTCATTTTAGCAATTAATTCTACTTGATTTGTTTCTTGTGATGTTGATAAGTTCAGATAAACTATGTAAATAAAATAATTTACTTCTAACCAGGCAGTTGTCTTCACTTCATGTTAAGATGTCTTCATGTCTATGCGTCCATAGACCATAGAGGGTCTTACTTATTCACCCAGCAAGTCACTGTTTCCATTTCTTTTCCATTAATGTGAAACCTCACTATTTTTGTGTAAATGACTTGATGTGGGCAATTATAAGACATATTTATTTCTTACAAATATACATGAAGGTAATAAAGAATACATCTGAATTACTCATAAACAGGTCCCTGTGTGATAAGATTCTGCCCTTAAAGTTTGAATGTATTCCCAGATACTTCCCATCTTAACCCGTTTAATCCCAATTTCTTTCCTGCAAAATAAGTGCATGCATTTCAATCCTTGGACCTCCCTAACAAATTATATTTATGAATTATTATATTTTATGTTGGTTATGTTAGTGAAAATGTAGGTTTTAAACTCGGCAACAATTGTTGTCGGTGGGAAACTGCATAGTCTAAATTACACAAATCTGGCCTATTTATACACATAAAAAAATAAGAAAAATCATGACATGCATAACTTATTACAGAATGGTTGCAAGAGTGTACAGAAATATTCTAGAAACATAAAAATTCAATGCCACATCCTGCAGATGTCATTGTCTCAATGTGCCAAGTGACCTTTGACCCCATTTGATTATTTCATCAGTTTGGCAAAATTAGGTGAAAATGTTAGTGTGAACAAATCTGCATCTGAGAGGACATTGCTCCTGTTCCACCAGACCAGGCACAAGACCTTTGCCTTGTCCTGAACTAGTTTCAGGCGTGGCGTCATCTTGTAGTGGTCATTCAGTGCATAGGCCACACTTTGTGGAAAGGGTCGGCTTTTGGGGGGGGAGAGAGGAGGGGTTCAACTGTGGGAATGACAGTGATGTAGGAGACATCATTTTGAGGTTCCTTCAGGCCAAGAAAATCTAAAACATCTTATATTTTAAGCTGTGTGAGAACAGCAAGACACATAGAATAAACAGCAAAGCTATGGACACATAGCACAGTGCTGTCAATGTATTATGCTAGCGGCAACAATTGTTGCCACACTTACATTCACTCTTCTTATGATTAAAAGATGAATGAATGAATACAATTTTCTTCATACATCAGTAGAAGACACTTGAAAGAACATATGTTCAAGATATTTTATTTATATTTGTATATTTAGATATTTTACTGACTTTCTCTTGTACACGTTTGTGACACACATTTACCTTCAGCGATACAGGCAGGAAGTAAAGAGGTCTGGTCATGTGACCTTTCACACTAGATACATGAAATTGATATTGCATAGAGTAGACACTCTATTATTTGATTTAAAAATTTCAATTAGCTGCTAAAAGTCAAAACAATTATTTTACTGCTTCCAGAAGTTAGAAAAAAATGTGTGGCAAAATTAGGTCTTTAAGAAGAAAATTATTTTGAATTAAGCTTTAGATGGATGAACAGGATAATGTCAACGTACGATGTGTTCATAATTTGAAAAGCAGTTGATCAAAATGTTATAGAGGAAAGTTTCTAAAGCTCAATCTGCACATAGGTTTGCATCGCCACTTTGCAACTCTTTTCAATTATTTGCATATTTTCGTCCTTAGAATAAGATTTTCGCACAAGGACTAGTTTTCATAACGAGGCAAGAAAAGTGACAGAATTAACTGACCACACCTAAAATCACCAATGGATGAATTCCTCAGCATAGCAAAAGGAAAGTACCGCAGGAGTAAACACGTCGGGAAAGTTTCTCACAAACTCAATGAAGAAAACAATCCCAGCAAGAAAAGATAATTTTTTATTTTATTTTTTCCCGACAAAGACCGGAAGCAACAAGGGAGACATTATGCTTTTTTGGCATTAGGGCTACCCTAGAATTGGACAAACAAAAAATCTGAAATATATCGAGTCATTGAATTTGAATTGCAATATTCTGCACATCTCAGACTTGCTAAGAGACAGTATGCGAATCAATATTTGTGCAAACAAAAAAATAAAGATATAATTATTTTGTTTTCTTAAAGGAACAGTGCTATGTATTTTCCAGGCACAAGGTGCCATCTTATAGCACAATCAAGTAACTATGTTACTTTCAGTTGTTATAAAACATGCTGTTTATATCAAATATGACAAAAGAAATTTGACTTCATGACAATGCACCTTGAAATTGGGCCTCTTTCTTTTGAAGAAACTCTTGCTCTGTCTGAAACTCCACCTTCAGGAAATCATCAAAACATTGCTCCTCTATTAACTCCTTAACAGCACTTTTACCAGAAGAAGTAGCTTGTATAATGAGCTCAGCAGATATGCAGTCCCAACCAGGTGTTTGCTAATTATTGCTGCCAGTCTGGAGGAGCTGAGTTCTGTAATGCAGAAGCCTGGATTGGAAACTGTAGCTCCACAAGAGGAGCTTGGTCATCAAAGGTGGCGTTCGGTCCCTCCAATCTTTTTACACAGCTGTCACAGGAGATTAAAGGATTTCTCAAACATGTATGAAAGAATCAAAGAACCACTCCAGGTATATTTTTGATGAGGGGATAACACTATAAGATGATGTAAAGATTAAAAATAACCTGTTTTATATAATACTGGCCTTTAAAAATGTTGCAAAACTTTTGTCTAATGTGCTTGTGAGCTTAATGTAGTGCACACATGTGTCCTGTGTCCTGAAAGTACTGTAAATATAAACTAACATTAAAAAAAGCTAAATGTGTTGCTGCTGTAATTTCTCATCGCTCATCACAGGGAAGGAGAGAGTGACTTGAAAAACAAGGCGAAGAAAGTGTGCAGCTATGTAGTGATCATGCATTGCCATCATGGAAACCTATCACTCCCGATCTGACCAACCTCATTTTAGGGCAACAGAGCCCCGCGGGGGGGGGAGAGAGAGAGCGAGAGAGAGACAGCACCAATGGCACATTATTCTGCCTTGGAAAAAAAAAAAAAAAAAAACTAAAAAATATCACCCTCATGTTTTTATTCATGCCTGCAACACAAACAGCAACAGAATTTGATTTTCACAGCAAATATTAACGACCAGTGCAGAGGCCGAATAAATTATTTGTGAATATGTCCTGGCGAGGCTCGATAGAAAGATAAGCTGGCAAACTGTAGGAATTTGCCATAGGAAGATGTATTTTGACGCCTGTGTACCAACATGGGAAAAACAACCATCATGTGTAAGTGGCTCCTAATGAGAACCTCTGATCATTTACCAGTCCTACGGCATCTCCATAACCCAGACTCTCTCTAATCACTGCCTATTCCTGCTGGGTCTGTGTCAGATCCTGCTGAGCTCAACCACAGTAACAAGGATGAGGCACATGCATCTCCCACCGGTTGCACTGCTAATGTCTCTGCAGTCACAGAGGCCCTTGCAGTGACAATCCCATCTGTGTGTGACTCAAGGTTTAAAATCTTATGGGAGATAGCTAGACAGGCAGAGGGAGATGAAAAGCAGACAGTTATGCAAACAACAAAATTATGCCAAACAGACATGTGGTAAATTATGGACTTACAATTGTCTATACTAGATGAACAATTTATCTTTTAAAAGTGCACTGGGTGAAAGACTGTTTATATGAAGTCGCATATTAAAAGTTTTTAACTGACATTGAAATAATGTCTTCATTGGTTATCCACCCAGGAAGTCTACATCTGTCACACATCTGCCCGTAGTTAGTGGTTTTCTAAAGTTATAATTTTGGTCAATGCCAGGGCATTTGATGTCTTAATCTACAGCTTAAAATAATTAAGCAATTAGACACCATGTCTTTCTTTCAGTTTTCTCGACAGTATGAATAACATCCAAAACCTTTAGAAATGTGTTATGGTTGAATGATGTTAAACCTCAGCATCACCAGAAGAACACTCTGAAATATGGTGACTGCAGCATCTGGCTTTTGGGTTACTTTTCTTGAAATGGAACTAGACTCTTCCTAAAGTAGATGAAATCAAAAGTACTTATAAACCCCCAAACCCTCGTTTTGTCAAAAACTTGTGTTAGGAAGAGAAATCTGGTGATTTAAGATTGTGATAAATCAAAGTATATATTCAAATCTAAAGCACGCCAGAAGAAAATTCATATATATTTTTTTTCAGATTAAAACTTGAGCTAAAATTCAATCTGAATTCTGACTTGATACTACAAAGATGGAAAATTTGTGGGGTTACCGGCCATTCTGAAAGGTACTGTATGTTGAATTTGATGTTGCCATGCATTCTGGTGACAAACACCAATCAAAGACTGAAAACTAAAGTTGAATTAAAAAAACTCTTCAACAAAATACTGATTTTTAGCTATTGAGAATTCAGTTATTCAGTCATCATTTCTAAACATTCTCCAGACTTAAAATTATACCTAAGGGAAAGTGCAGAGTGCAACGAGGTGCCCGTTAAAGGGAACCAGTACTCAGATCTTCAGATTTTTAAAGGTAACCTTGAGATTTGCGAACTACAGGCTAAAGTGTGCAAAATGTTGCATTCAGAACAACTGAATACCAATGTTGATACTTACATTTACCATAGTTGTGATTCTTACAGCAATGAAAACCTATAATCAGAGTATAAGCCGAACCCCTGAGAGAGTGGGCTGCTCACAAGAAAGCATTTTTCACATATCAGAAAAAGGCGATTGCCTTTTCCTATCAGACTACTGTGATGATTTGTTGCCTTTAGGTAGATTTGACAGAAAGGATGAAAAGGCTTGCTCATGCTGCAACACAATGCAAAGAATACATAAAAAAAACAGAGTTGATGTTCGATTCAAAACAAATCTGGCAATAAACATGAAAGCCTTTCGAGGACCTAACCCAGACATTCAAGCAAACATATCTGGGCAGCTACAATTAAATGAGCATATTTTAACTAAAGGTTGCCATTTCTTGACCTGATGTTTCTTTCTTAAATCCCTCAACTTGGGTGAATATTTCATCTATGTCCCAAAAGAAATTGCAATGCACAGCTAAACTTATGCAATATCCCTCTGCTTTATGATACTCCAAAAGAAAATATTGACTTTATGCACACGAGTAAAAATAAACCTGTTCCAGCCAGTGTTATGCTTAGCTGCGAGCATCTCTGCTTCAAAAAAAAAAAAGTAAGGTTGAGTGTGCAACAAAAAATGGGAAAGTCACAAAAAAAAAAAAAGTATTCCCAGCATGTTTCAGAATACCAATATCCTTAAGCAGGCGGGGTTTTTGATGTATAGACTCCTGCCAGTGTATTGTACAGATGAGACACTTAAGGCAAGACAATAGTGTTATAGATTGTGGCAAGAGTTAAATCAATAGACCTTCTGAGGAGTAACAAGACACCCAGTAGCAAGTGCTACTGCTACACACAGAGGAGGGGCTGGGAAACAAATAAGGACTGGCAGACAGGGGCTAAGACCTCTGTGTCACCGACCAGCCATTAGGTGTGTACGCAGTTCAGTGTCTGTTTGCTTGCGAGTGAGTGTGTATCTCTAGGTGCTTCCCAGTCTTCCTTGAACATGTGTTATGGATGCAGGGAGGCATATGTGTGAATGTGTTTGTAAGGCATAAGCAAGAGCAGATACCTGTGTTTTGGTTGTACTTTTATCTCTTCTTCTTGGCCATGTAATCTCCCACTGGGCATCAAAGCAGAGCCCCATCACTAGCTCTACCACACCCCTATATCCCCCAGATCCCTGTATATCAGTCTGGGTGAGTGTGTTTGTGTGTGAGTGAGGAAAAAGAGAGCGAGATGGAGGGAAAAAATACAGACAAAAAAGAGTCTATAAGAGAAAGGGAAGCACAGGGAGATAGGATAGTGGAATTAAAACAGGAGATGAAAAAGCGAAAGTTGTGTGTGTGTGTGTGTGTGTGCGCGCCGATGTGAGGGTGTGAATAAAAATGAGGAGGGCTTTGCATGAAACTTTGGACCGTCAAACAGTCATGGCTGTCACCCAAGCACAGCCTGTGAGCAACTCTCCAGGGCAGCTTCCACAAGTCTCCCTCCCCCCTTGGGTCTTACTCCTTCTTACTTCACCTCTGCTGTATCTTCCACCTCTGATCCAGGATCAGTGGCTCCAAAGGCCTTGATAGGTGTCAAGGTCCATTAACCTGGAGCAGGTCTTATCATATTCATCAGGAAGATCAGAGATCAGATTTATCCCTGTTTTTATCAGATTTGAGGCTTCAGAAGGATGCCAGAAATGTCACGGCTCTATGATAATGTGATGGAGCCCTGTGACAGACAGCACAAAGTTGCAAACACTCTGCCGCAGGTACAGACCTAAATCCATACAGCATACAAGTTCAAGTAGATGCTAAAACACACACACATGCACACACACACACTGGACCACAGTCTAATTTTTTAGAAGCTGTCAGCAGTCACTTGGGTCGTTTTGATGGGGCTGTCAGCTTTGATTAGCTTGTAAAACTGGAGTATCTCACCCACTGACCTTTTGTGGCTTTCCATCTAAAGCTAAATCTAATCTAATTTAAAAACAGTTGTAGCCCATGAACCAACTTTGTGAGGCATGATGAGCTTTCACGAAGACAAGAAAAATGTAAAAGTGAGGACAGTGTCATGTCAGAGAGCTGTTTCTTTGGCTTTCTTGCACAAAGAAGAAAACCATCTGCATGAGAATGACTAGAAGTTAACCATACCGATTATACCATGCCTAACGCCACCGAAACAAAGATGAATATCTTGTACGATTAACATTAACATTGTCACAATTAAAATACTGACCTGGATGATAATGCATGGTAGTAATTACATCCATTGGAAATGTTTGTTGCACTTGCTGTTTTAAATATATTTAATTATTTCTCATCTCAGCACCAATCACACTAGTTCTGAGTCAGTCGTGTATACAATCCTGATCCATTTATGCATTTTTTTTATGCACATTTTAAGAAACACATGTTCCTTTCTTGTACATCTACTATATCTATTCCCTGCTGAAAACCTTCACATGTCAGATATTTGGATCGCCAACACTTTAACGCTGCACCCTCATTTTAATTCTGTGTAAGATCTCCCACCTGACCTCCTGCCCAAACAGTTGAGACCCTCGGCCCTCAACTGCCACCCCATCTATCAACTCTGGGACACTAATGAATTATTGCTGACTCATCATGGTCAGTAGTGAGTAATCAGCTTGGCACTTTGGGCTCATGACACATGATTTAGGTGCTCAAATGAGCATCTCTCATGTACAGTTGGGACTTTATGAGTGCGCAAATTTTTAAAATAGACAAAACTGAAAAACTAAGAACTGTAATTTTGCCAATTCGTTTTCAAAGAGGCTAACCACTCGCTTAATTTTCAGCCCATCCCAGTCTGCTGTTCTTTATGTGTCAGTGAAAGTGAGTGCACAAATGATGCTCATTTTGCTGAGAGTTCATTTCAAACACTGGGCTTTTGTATACATGGTGGTTTTGCAATTTCCGGCCACATAAAATCTTAACCCATTTCAACCTGAAAAATATGTTGACAATTAGAAAGGCACTGCAAAATTGTTTAGCGACAGAAATTAAACTGTTTTATGCTTGACTGACCTGATCAGACGTTCGGAAACTAAAACTGAAAACAAAAGTCCTTGTTTTTTTGAAAGCACCACATAGAAGAACAACAAGGTGACACTGTGAGCAGCACTACCTGGTACAAAAGTTGTTAATGAGTGATAAAAATTAAGAAATCTACTTTTAGTAACAATAATGTCAGTGAATATAATGTTAGAGAAAGCACCAAAGGTGGAGGAAACATATATAAAGAAAATTGCATTTTCTTCAGGATCATATCAGCTGTTTCTTCAGGCTGCCTCTTCTGTATAGGCAAACATCCACAAATAACAGAAAGCAAAATAGATGACAGATGATTTGCAATATTTTACTGTAATGTAGAGTACAATCTATCTCTGGAAAATATTAAAATATTGCAAGTTAAAGCCTGCAAACGTTACAGAAATTACTGGGATAATAGTTAAATATAATTTTCTAAAGTTGATAAACAAAAGGTAATCTGTGAAATATCTTTGTGAAAACTCTGTATTATGTCTTGTTAATGAGTAAAAGAGATTTATTTATATTTCTGCCCTATAACCTGGATGAGCTTAGTCTTTTTAGATGTGGAGTTTGGCAACTCTGAGATGCTTAAACAAACCCTTTTGTTGCTCTAAGCATTTTATTTTGTCATTGACAATTACATTTCTGCAAAAGCAGAAAAGGTAATGTATATGGATATATGTATATACTGAAAATCACACAGTTTAGGAATGAAAATTATTTTCATGCAATCAAAAAGGTTTTATTTTTTTTCTTCTTTCTCATAATAAATTAACTGGGGATCTCTACTGATAATAAAATCTAAAAATTAGTTCAAATTTGAAAGAAAAAAAAATCTTTTATTTATTTATTTAATTTTTTCAATTTTTCAGAAAATGGCATGTGCAAAATTATTTATACCCATCTCCCAGTGACTCCTTTTCCTGAAATGACTGTACCACCTTATCCTGACGATACTCTGGCACCACGCACTGCTCACCCGGCGATCTATCCGACCCAAACTGGATGCACTGAACTCCTTATTATCAAAAAGAAAAGTTTTTTTTCGATCAAATCAAAAAAATGGTTTTGGCATTGCAGCACTACAACCCCTCTTATAATTACTGCTTCCCTATTTACATTTGGTCATGAGCTTCAAGCCTTTGAGGTTGGAAGACCTTTCTTCCATCACTGGCTGTGTCACTCCAAAACTTTAATCCTAGTTCAACTCACAGGAAAGATGTTTGTAAAATGTACAATGTAGTTAGAATTAAATCTACTGGGGCTGTGGATAATTTTGGATGTGTAATATTTACAAAATGTTAGACTCAGACAGAAATTAGTATCTAAAAGGAAAGGACTTTATGCAATTAATGATCAGAAAGTGGCAACAAAATCTGTGATCAGCACAGTCAGTCCAGATGTTCAGTCCAAATTGACCCTTGGCACAGATGTTAGAAGTCAGACTTGGTTTAAAAAGAACCTCAAAAACTTTTCTACTACATTTAGACATCAACAAACATTCATTTAGATGTATTTTATCGTCTTTGCAAATACCTTCACATGTTTGATAAAAGGCAAAATCGTCTTCTCTCCTTAAAAAAAATTGCTCAAAGGGGAAAGTGGAAAATGGAATGCTGCATTTTGTGGGCAATCGAAGCAATTTTTTTGTCTTTATGCCATACACTAAACAAATGTTGATTTTTTGGTTAGAAAAGAGATTATGAAGTTAAAAGGATTGGCGATTTACAAATGGGATTTGAAGATGAAAAGACCAGGATATTTTTTCTTCTACATTTGTGAAGAGACAAAACAGATCTAAAGCCTAGAGACACATGCACAGACATACACAAACACACACATACACACCCACACACACGCAGAAACATCTCTTGCTATTCGGCCCTCATCAACATCCTTCTTGGAAAATCACTGCGGCTCTGAAAAGTCATTTCAGCCACAGTAGCAGCAGGCCCTTAAAGATTCATATTCCTATTTACTGTCTGCCTCTGCTCTTGTGTATGCACGCAAACACACACACACACACACACACACACACACACACACCGACACACACACACACACACACACACTACTCCACGCCAGCAGGGTTAGGTTCATGAATAAAGGAAGGAATTAGAGCAGACCTGGAGAAGTCAGATAGACAGATAGAGAGAAGAAGAAGAGAAAGAGGAAGAGGAGAAAGCTATTAGACTGTATGAAAAACATCAGAAGGTAAGAACAAATCCACAGAGGGGAGGCATAATCAGAAAAGATCAACAGAGGAGGAAAATTCTAGAACAGGAGAAGAAAGAAAGATTGTACCAGATGGACAATGGATGAAAACAGAGGTGGAAAGTATCATAAGTGCATACATAGAAAACAAATGACAGCATATTTAGATGGAAGGAAGTGGCCATCTGATTTGGGCCTAATTGAAATTGCTTGTGTTAGTGTGGAGCAGCATACAAAAATAACATTAGACGTCCATTTGTCAGTGCATGTGGGTGTTTTATTTGTAAAGAAACGAGCTCTATCAATGAGATTGTTACACACAAGTGTAATCCATACAACTTTTTAGATAAACCTTAGCCTGCACACACAGCAACAACAGAGAGCTATTCATCCACACAATGATTTTATTACCAAAGAAACAACATCTTTTAAAACAAGAAAGCCATAAGTGAATAATGCTCACTGGTATGAGGCAAATGGCTCTATCCCTTCCTGCAATCGGAAATATCATTGCACCATAAAATGATATTATGGCTAAGAGAAAGGGAGATATGGGAACATAGGGAAGCTTGATTCTAATTTTCAGTGAATGAAAGAACAGTGAAATCATGACCAAAAACAGTGATATTGTGAAACACACACACACACACACACACAAATACCCATTAGCAACAAGGATGGTAAACATCCCTCAATCGCCAGAAAGGCTACAATCATCACAGTATGCAGCACTAGATTTCCTAATACGTGTGCAGGCTGTGTGTGTGTCTGTCTCGGAGTGTGTACGGGTGAGTTTCATTGAGGAGAGACAGACGAGAGGCCGTTACCCTGCACCCAGATAATAACCTGGTTTTATAATGTTGCATATCTATATTCAGGCCAATTCCCCCTGGGGGGAGTCGGAATAATAACGCTGTCCATTTTACCCCTCCTGGCGGGCGGCCATTTTCTGCCCCGATTCTCAGCATGGACCTCTTCTCATTCCCAAGGTAGCGCGTAATGGATGCCGCAATGAGATGGAGTGACATTGTGGCGTCTGAAATGTGAAAAGCCTATTTGCCAACCTGCCCTCCCTCAATGGCGTGACTGCTGGAGATAGGGGAGATGTTTACGCCTAATCCTCTTTGCAGTTCCATATGTTGTCGTTTCTGATGATTGTCAGTATTTATGGTAAATTGGCGAATTTAGAAAATAGGTGCAAAATTGTGGTAAAAATTTCTGGTATTTTTGTCCAAAGCAAAACATTGTTCCATAGATGTTTCTTATGGGCATAATGTGGCATATTTCAGAGTTTAGGAGGAACTCCGTTTACTCTCATAAAACAGAAAAAAAAGGTGTTTTATTAAAAGTAAAAATTGAATAACTCTCTCCGCTGCATAGCTATGATAGTTAGAGAAACACCTATCAGATGTGAGAATTCCTATGAGCCATAAAAGTAAACAAAGAAGCTGAGGAGGAGTTTGAGATGCAATCGGGGAGCAGTATGTCACAGATTACGAGGTTTTCATCATCCATAAACCATACAAACACAGTTTTTCAGTTAAAGAGTTGAAGGGGTCTGGTATCACAAGTGACTGGCTTCCCTCCATCATCTTCTTGGGAAATACTGTCCCTCTGACCAGTCAATTTCAATAACACCACAGACAAAGAAAGGTTAGTGTATATAGATTTCCCATCGTAGTCATCCACAGAACTTGCGGTGAGAGCCAGTTGTCTTTCTAGGCTCTGAACTGTAAATGCTGCTCACACTCTCCATCGTATCCCTTACCTCTTCAATAATTCACAGACACTAGCTTTCTCTGGCCTTTCAAACCTTTGAAATGTAACCTACATCCCACAAATGCACCATTCCTGTTATCCCAATGATGACATGTGTTTATTGCAGCCCTTTGCTTGTTGAGCAGTGGGAGGAAAGGAAACAGAAAGCCTTCGTTTTTCAAATGCTATTGATTCTTATCGATATGCTGGTAGTACTTTGACATGTCTCGACATGTCACCTCTGCTTGTGTTCTAGTCACAAACCAAAACCAAAGACAAAAAAAAACAAAAAAAAACACCCTCTTGAAATAATCTCGTAGACAATATTAAGGGCTTGAAGCAAGTTCTGTTGGTTAAACTTGACTGGAGAAAACTTAGTTATAATATACCTTTTGGTGAAAATTGACCCTCCCCGCTAAAAAAAAAAAAAAAAAAAAAAAAAAAATCATTCTGGTGAAGTAAAGTTTGAAAACTTAACGGGCAACAGTACCCAAGTCTAGTCGGTTGCAGTTTTGTTGAGTGCAATAAATCAGTCCAACAGGGCTTGTGAAATGGAGGACAGTTGGAGAGAGCAGTAAAGGCAGTCAGAGAGAACAGCTCTGTCCAAGACAATCATATGATGTATCATTCATACTGTCAGTATGGTGTCTCTCCTCCCTCCCTCCCTCTTTTCCTTCCCTCCTCACTCGCTACGTCTCTGTCTGTCTCCCACACTCTGGACTCATCTAGTATCCTGTGGAGGCTATGATGAAGCTGGGCTCTCTCCATCACACAAGGCTCCCCAGATGCCCAGGGATTACACATTTCAATCATACATTCACACAGTGTGCCATTCAAATATCCCCCCCACACGCTTTACATCCTTAAACACCACAAATGGATGCTGTTGGGGAAAAAAAAGTGCCATAGAATTCAAAGGATAATTAAAAATAAAGCGTAGCTTTACTGTTTCAAATGTTCTAAATAGACTTAACGGACATAAAGAAGAGAGGCATAATAACACTCTTGTCCTTGTCATTTTTAAAACTAGTCGTCTTGGGTACGGCGGGTCTATCAATTTGTACACTCGTTTTATTCATCTTGGACTGTGCAAGGTAGTTTCAAAAGAGTGAGTGATGCCGCTGAATCATTTGACCTCTGTGATTTGCTAATGAATGCCGGGAGCAATCAGGGTTTCACAGAAAATGGACAAAAATGATCCCTCATCTGAGAAGCTAATCACTTACTGCCATTACGGTGTGTACGTGGGAGTGTGTCAGTGTGTGACAGTCTGATTACCATCCCTGAATGAAAGAGTTGTTTGGAATGATCCTGTTGGCGGGAGGGTTGGGGAGCGGGGGGTGTTCTTCAAGGTGAAGGAGCGGAGCTGTTTGCCAGCTGATCAGGGGAACACAAAGAGGGAAGCAGCAAAAGGTGACGAGAAGGGAGACAATGTATGATAGGACAGTGGAAAAAGTGGTTACAGTACAATTTTCCATACCCTTTGACCTTTTGATGTTTTGTCAAAAGACAGCCCCAAAATTCAATGTGTTTTATTAGGATTTGGGGTGATGGATCAACACAATGTTGTCCAGAAATGTGATGGAGGAAAATGTTTTTCAAATGACGACCATCAGTCATACATTCAATAAATCTCACCTTGGAGGAAAAAAAAAGAAAAAAAAAAAAAAGAAAAAGAGGTTGAAAGATGAGCCACAATGAGCTTTGTTTGCAGTTTGCCACAAACTTTGCATGGGACACAGGTCAGATGAGACTAAAATGAAATTGCATGGAATGAATGTAAAGCACAATGTGTGGCATTAATCTAACACTACACATCATTGTGAAGCATATCGATGGTAGCATCATGTCATGGGTGTGACAGACATTTTCTTGAGAAGGGACAGGGAAGCTGGTTAGAGATGGATTGAGCTGAATAAACCAGAGGCAAACCTGTTAGAGGCTGCATAAAACTTGAGAAGAGGGGCAGAGGGTCATCCTCCATTAGGACAAAAATACACTGCAGTCAGAGGTACCATTTAATGGCTTAGACAAAACCATATTGACATCAGAATGACCCAGTCAAAGTCCTAAATACATAAGATTTCCGCCTTTTTAAAAACAATTTGCAAATTACTTTTAAAACCTAGCATTCCTTTTCTTTCACAATTATGCACTCCTTTATGTTGGTTTATGATAAATACACAAAACAAGTTTGTGTGTGAAGTGTTGTAAATATTTACTATATTCTGAAACCTCACAAGCAGTCTAGCTAACAAATGTGAAAAAATGAGACATCATTTAAAGAACATGCTCTTCAGTCAAACCTGAACTGAGTCAAGCTCCAAAGGCCCAAGTCTTCAAAATCAAACAACCATTTTACACTATGTTGCCTGTTTCATATAAGTTCCTGTTATCTTTGTAGCTTTTGTTGTTTTGTTCCCCTATTGATTTCTTTCTTAATAAACTGTGTTGAGATTTTTTATTTTTATTTTTTTGTTGAATATGCTTCAAAGGGGATGTGACTTGCTCAGGTGTGCCTCTGAGTCCGCGTTGAAACAAAGAGGAGGTCATGCTCAACATTGTGGGATGAGCTGAGTTCCTTGAAATCTCATTTTCAAGGGCCAAATCTGATCAGTGCCTCAGACATGAACACTGAACTGGAATAATAGTGAGGAAAAAAAAAAAAAAAAAATCTGAAGAAAAAGAATACACTGCTTTCACATGTATGCGAATGAAAAACAACCCAGACAGAAGAGGAATCAGTTGTCTATTCTTTTAGATTTCCTGTTCACCTGCTCATTTGCTGTTCTTTGACAGTACAGATAAAGAAGCTGAGGATAAAGTCACTCACTACTCAAAGTTCTCATCAATGATCAAGCTCTAATGCCTCTCGATAGATCACTGTCGCATTCATGACCGCTTTTTCTGTTTATATATATATATATATATATATATATATATATATATATATATATAAACAGAAAAAGGGACGTAGAAGCTATTGAAGGTGTGATTCTACCTGGTGACAATACTCTTAGTGTTGGTGCCGTGACAGTGAGAAGGAATCTTTGGCAGAGCAATCTTTTCTTTCTTTCACTTCCAACATCAGCAATATATAATCCCTATTTGTGGATCATACACACCTGTATGTCCCATGTGTGTGCGCTTTTGTAAGTAAGTGGGTGAAATGATTACCCGCTTAGTCTAGACTCATGCGGGTCATGCGTTTGTGACTATGGGTTTATATGCATGTGTGCAGGTGTGTGTTCCTCTGTGGATGCATGATGATTACGTGTTTTTTTTTTGTTTTTGTTTTTGTTAGTTTATGTCTGTGTGTGGGTGGGCGTGCGTGTGTTTATGTGTCCAGAGAGGGTCACCTTGCATCCATCGCTTACCGTTTAGAGACCCCCTGCAAGGATAAAAATCATCCTCTGAACTTAATCCAGGCTTATATCCTCTTCATCTCCTTACTCTCTGAAAAAAAATTGTTCACTCAAAAGTCAACTGGACCAACACACTCACACGCACACACATTTGAAATCATAGGGCTAAGCAGATACAAAGTATATCAGGAAGGCCTATTAAGACAGTTTACTTTTTAGATTTGCTAACTTATAAAAAAGAAAACAAACTTTTTCCATGTGTACTTTAATGTTTGAAATTTTGTCAGTGCAAATCGGAATGTTAGTATGCATTAGAAGGATTGTGTATGATAAACAAATACAAGTAGTACACGATTGTGATGCAATAAAAGGTCTTCTATGAATGCAAAAACAATGTTGCTGAAAGCAATGGTGACCAATGACATGATTTTTGGCAATCTGCTGTAAAGGCCGGATTTGTGGAATGCACTACAATGTTTCCCTGATTAAAATTTCTCCACAACTTTATCCAGTCTGACTGAATGAATGAATTAATAATGAATGTTAAAACCCATGTATTATTATTATTATTATTATTATTATTAGTAGTAGTAGTAGTAGTAGTATTTATTGGCTTTCTTAGTGATGGCCCTCTACATAAAATCACAAAAAAATACATTGATGTCAGTGATTATAGCTTCAAAAAAACATTGAAAATTTTCAATTGGTA
>CAEFZX010002557.1:0-15010 GCA_903066825.1 Alfaro cultratus | reverse complement strand
ATCTATCTTGTATTATAAACCCACTAATACATATATAATCCATTTCCTAACACTCTTGTATATTCTGTATAATCTGTGTAATCTGTGCACATACACACATATTTTATAGCTCCTTGCTACTACTCTCTGTTTATACACAACCCCTTATAGTCTATACATACATACTTTTGTACACCTGTAAATAAATATTTATATCCTGTATAAAAGTTCTGGATAGATGCAAACTACATTTCGTTGCTTTGTACTTGAGACAGTGCAATGACAATAAAGTTGAATTCTATTGTATTCTAATTCTATTCTATTTATGATGAGCAAAACAAAGTTCAGCTCATCACAAAGGAAATGAGAACATATTGGTCTCAAACTGCTTTTATTTAAATGAGCACATTTATAAATAAAAAACAACACAAAATATCATGTGCATTTTTAATGGATATTAATTTCCAATATATTATGTCAGCTGCTGTTTCTTACTCCTTTTTAATAGTTTTAAACAACCGACTCCAAACTAAGCCTGATTTTCTGTTTTCAGATTTAATCAATACAAATTATAATCACAAGTACCTGATAAAATTGACATAAACATTTGTTGTTAAAATATTAAAGTTTACAATGTATGATAAACCTGTTGCCTTTCTCATACTTAGAGTAAAATTGAAGCCTTAAGTACAGCAAGATGTTTTCTTTTTATCAGAAGTTAACTTGAAATAAACTTGATGGGTTTTCGTTATTCCTCTGTCTTCCCATCGATGCAACACCATGAGATCTTATTACTAAAAAATTGAAATCTAACAGAGTAACTTTACTCAAAACAAATTCAAGTTAAAGTAAAATTTCCGTTTTTGTAAACAACTCAAAGGACAAATTGGACAAATTAATAATAAATTAATGATAAATTTTATTTATAACGCACCTTACATTTCAAAGAATTCTCAAAGTGCTACATTTACATCAGTAAATGTAACTTATTACTTTCCACCCTGTATGACAGAAAATATATTTTTCCACATTGGGAAGTGGTTCTACTTTCTGCATTATTCATACAGGTAGCCAATAGGACAGTAAAATATTAATGTTTTTATTTGTTTTGGTTCTCACAATGAGTCTCTGATGATTTTCATCATAGCACCAGCAAGAATTTAAAACTACTTTCTTCCCTGGTCTTTAGTAAAAGACCACAAGTCGTTTCTACTGCTAGCGCTAAACATGTGTGTTTGCTTTGTTTTAATTTACCCAGAATGCCCTGTTCTGTGGGTGAAAACCTAGTTGCTTGGAAACTTTAGCTTCGAGGAGGAGCATCGTCCATGGAGATTGAAGGATTTCTCAAACATGCATGAGAGAATCAAAGAATCGCTTTAGCTTTGTTTTTGAAGATGGAATAACATTCTAAAATAATGGAAAGCTCAGAAAAGTTGATTTTACATAGTTGATTTTCTTTAACTGTTTTGAAAATGTGGAGTCAGAAGAATTGTAACAGAGCTGCTTGGTTTCACTCACCACATCAATTAGCTGAGCAATAGACAAGCCGAAGTGGACCAGCACCGTGTCTGAAGTGTTCTGCACAGGCCGAGAGAGCTTATTGTAATGCGCAAACAGATTCTGAAGAAGCCTCTCTTCAGCATGGGCACGAGGTCCAACTTGCGAGTACACTGAAGGAAAAGAAGACATTAAAAATCAATAGAGAAAGCTCTGACTTTCTGCTATACATGTGCAAATTTCTTGCAAGGAGTTTCTGTTTTCATATTCATGCTTGAAATAGACTAATCTCGCATTGATTCGAATGCATATTGCTTTTCCTTTACAGCACATTCATCCTCAGTGAATTTAGCTGATGCGGCTTCGCTGAACAACAGAGACTGTAATGTGGAGGGAGGGTGACCTCTATTATACAGGTGGCCTGTGGTTACATGAGACAGGATCTGGAGAGGAGACAATGGAGGCAGGCAGGAAAAGCAAAAGTGGACGGATGAGTGTTTCAGTCAAAATGCCCCTCTGCCTCCTCTATTCCATTTTCATTGGAAGTTATTTGATTTTTTTTTTTTTTTGCTGGTCTCTGATATTTCACTATGTTTGCCCAAAATACATTTTTTATTGTTTCGTCTTTCTTTATTTGAACTCATTGTGCAAAAATATCAATTGTACCAGAGCTCAGGGAGATTTTTCTGTCTCTAACAGTTTAGTGACCTGAAGGAACAGGAAGGAAACCCTTCAGAAAGTATTCACACGCTTAATTTTTCCCACATTTTGTTGTATTAAATATGTATCCCACATAAATCAGAGTATTGTTTTTCTCAATAAACCTTTACAAAGACGTGTGATTTTTTTTTCTAAGTTAAAAACTTGTGAATCCAGGCATGACAGTGTTTATTTTGTTTGTTTTGTTTTTATAGTTAAGGTAAATGCAACTAGTGTTTCTCTGTTAACTGTTCTTAGGAGCGTGGGACTGAGAAGCAGTTCATACGATAAGCTCAGTGGTTCCACCAGGTGTTTGCTAACTGCACTCAGGTTTGTTTTTGATAATAATATAACAAAAAGTTGATTTTACATAATTACACCCTGCTCCTGTTAAAGAAAAATAGACTTTGATCCATTTTAAACAAAACAGAAAGTGGGAAAAAAAAAAAAAACTTGAAATAATGAGGGGGTGTGAATACTTTCAGGATGTATTTTAGCAGCTAAGTTTGAACATCAAGAATGAAGATGTTTGCATTAACTCGTGTTTCCAGATTGGTGATACAGGTGTTTCCATCGCTGTGCCTCGCTCACATCTGGTGCCCACTCAATCAAAACTGATGGACTGTCCTTTGGCTGACTGAAGACTGGCTTCCGCCATTTGGATCAATACCTTATTAAACTGATATGTCTTTTTACCCAGGCCCCTCCACCACAACCCAACCCTTCGATTGCTGTTTGAACCTGAGTCTGTTTGACAAGTCCAGACACCTGATAACCTTGAAATGTTTGCGCATGTTCTGATTTAAAACTGATGTTTTTGGGGTTTTTTTCTTATGCATGTGGGTTGATGTATTTATTAAAGAAGTGACGTCCCAGATGACTCCAAAGCTGCCTTGCAGCTAATGGAATTGGATGGGAGAGCTCTTGTCCTGACAGTGTGTGTGTGACTGATCAAGATTTGTTTGCTGTGACATTCTGTAAATCTGTGCTCTCTCTGATCACTGTGGCACCAGCAGCAAAACAGGACATACTACTTCTAGGCTAGGCAAATGCATATGTATATTATTTAATAAAGCTCCAGCGATAGTGGTTGACCTTATTTAATTAAAACCAAAACTGTAGAAAACACATTTTGTGTTCCTAAGGTTGTGCTTTTGTCAGAGATTATGAATCATATTAGGAGTTTAGCCTTCAGCACTAAAATCCTTACTCACTTAATGAATAGCTAGACTGTAAAAACATGACTTGGATTAGAAGAAGATTGAAAGAAGGGTAGAATTTTAGTTTTCAGAAAGACAAGTCCCCCTGCTGCCTTTATGAAACATATAAATATTCTTTCTACAGTTAACTAGGGACAAAAATACATAGACAACATTGGTATTCA
The DNA here is from genome assembly GCA_903066825.1 of Alfaro cultratus. Classification (NCBI taxonomy): domain Eukaryota; kingdom Metazoa; phylum Chordata; class Actinopteri; order Cyprinodontiformes; family Poeciliidae; genus Alfaro; species Alfaro cultratus. The sequence goes on along the minus strand of CAEFZX010002557.1, from coordinate 11,451 downwards.
CTGGGGTAACCCACAGATACAGAAAAACCTTGAATACTTGAAAACCCCTCTAAAAATGCTTTAAATTGTCTTGGAAACCATCTTAGGGCTAACATTTACTGTCTTCTTTACTTCCATTCTTAGCTCTACATCCAATCAGCACTAAGAAAACAAATGCTGGTCCTGGATTGGCTGCTTTGCGAACGCCAGCCAACAGCATCAAGTAACGCTATATTCAGGTGTTTCAGCTTCCCAAGTTACATTTTCTCTTGAATATTTTTGATTTGAGCTACAAAAAAATTCACAAAAATGTGGGTTTTTGGAGAATTATTGGGAGTCACATTCAGAGAAAAATCTGCACACAGGTGAATCCATGAATACTGAATCGTTTAATAGTCGGGGTACAATGTCAAGAAAAATGAAATATAAGCAGTGTTTGTTTGCTGATTAATAGAAAGTCCTAAAAAATCAGCAACTGGAGTGCTTTCTCTGTTGAGGCATTTCATTTTGAATATTGTTGTCTAAACTAAATAAGTATATTTTGTCAGTAATAAGTGTATGATCCCAAGCACTATCAGATAGTGATAAAGTAACAAAGTGATGTAATATGATTCAATGCGAGTTAAAACACAGTGATATGATTAAACACAATGCGATGTATGCTATGATCATTGAGTGTTTTATTTTGGTTTTCTATTTTTTGTATTTGGATCACTTCTGAATTCAATCTAGAGAGACTCAGACGGAGAAAGGGAAAACAATTAGAAGAGTTTATTAACAAGCATGAATTAAATCTTTGGCGCTCGGACTCCGGCTGAGGACATCCATTATCGCCAGATTTGCGATAGGCTCGGATGATCATTCCCGATGCTGATAGGAACGTCATCCCCCCGGGACCCGGCACTGATGATGGAGGCGATGAAGGATGAGCCGGCTAGCCGAGCGAGTGGAGGTGAAGGGGTGGAGGTGGGTTGAGCTCTGCTGGAAAGCAGAAGACGCCAAGGATGCTGGTCCTTATCAGCTGGAAGTTGGACGGTGATTGGACATGACGTGTCTTGGACCAGCTTTGATCAATCAACGGTGATGAGCAGGAAGCACCGGTTGGAAGATGCAGGTGGGGCTAAAAGAGTCTTCCAGTTTGAATTTGCGCCTAGGCTTCAATTCATTTAAAAGGTCTTGACATATAGAGTTCATTTCTCTGTGCTCATTATTATCAGAAAGGTCTTGCTGTACAGGTTCATCTCATTAAGTCCTGTGTTTTAGTTCAATCTCTGTCAGTGTTAGTGTATTTCCCTCTTGGTTTGTAGCTTCCTTTTTGCCTATCTCAGGATAGTATAGTACAATAGTAATTAGTATCAGCGTCTCCTCTCCCAGCTGTTCCACATTTCTCTGATTATCTCACCTGGATCCAGGTAAAAGTCCACTACTTCCTCACTGTGTAAGCTAAAAAAACATGACAATATAATTCTGATATAATTCTTATACAGTGTGATATAAAGCTATCTAATGTGGTTTGTTGAAGCAATGCAATACAATAGTATTTAATATGATACAATATAAAATAAATGTCTGTTATTACATGATACCAAACATACATATTGTGTATGTTACACAATATGATTTGTATCATACACAATATGATACAAAGTGATATGTGATACAATACTATATGGTGTAACTCCCTGACACAATACGATATATGATTTGATACGATATACTGTATGTGATATGACTGTATATAATTGGACACAATAAATCAATCTGATGCAATATAATACAAAAATAATGTAATATAATAGTCCAATTACATCGCATCAACGGGATATAATGCGATGTAATATGATATGGTATGGTGTGATTATTATATGCAAGGAAACAGGATGTGATAACTGGGATGCAATAAAATACATTATGGCATATTTTGTACTATGTGATATAATTACAAAATAAAACAACAAAACAGAAAGCCATACTATTATATGTTATTACATGATGCAATACAAAGATTCATTGTTAAGTTCCTTTCTCTCTGCCTCTCTTTTTGTTTGTTTGTTTTTCTGTCCATTTAATATTTTATAATATATTAATATTACCAGAGGAAATCAGGGATAATACAGCTGAGGAAATGAAATAGCTTACCTCTTGGAGTTGCAGCAATGAAAACCAAGCACAGGCAGGTGTGTATTTCCATTGTGGCTCCAGCAGTTTGCAGCCGTGTCCCTGAACTTTCCTCTTAACTTCTTCTGGATTTCAGACCTGGTGGTCGCTCATCCTGGAGGCTTAAACAGCTTTAAACTCTGTCAGCTCTCCTCAGAGCAGCTTCAACAGCCGGAGAGACAGAGAGAAATCATAATCATGTCAGTGTGTGAGTGTCCAGTTATCCTCAGGGCTCCATCTGTCCATCGCTGCAGCTGCTTGTTGTTTCTTATAGATATATAGATATATGTATATATATTTACAGCTGATCAAATGGCCAGAGTCATGGAAATAGCCTCTCTGAAGCTAACTCTGAAAAGTCTCTCCTCATTCTTCTGGAGTCCTTCATCCAAGTGTAGCTCATCCTTCTCCTCCCTTTCTACATCATTCTCTCCCTCACTTCTCATCTCTCCGCCTCCTCACTTGTCCCCCTCCCCCTGTCGCTCTCCCTCTCTCTCTCAGAGAAAAACACACCTTCTCCATCCATCCCTTGCCTTCTCTTTCCCTGCTCTTTTTTTGCCTCTTCTTTGCTTTTTTTTATATCCAGTGGCTGTTTTGTGACAGCCACTGGATGGTGTGAAGGCGAGGAAAACCAAACTGAGATCCCTAATGAGAGTATACAGCATACATGAGCACTGTGCAGTGTTTTCTGTATGTGAGGACTGTTACAGTATGTGTGCAGCTTGCTACCTGTCAAGGTCCAGTGTGGTAAAAGGAAAAAAAGTGAAAGTGAGTCATAGCACATCTGTGCTCCTCAGGTTCTTCTCTATTCTGATTCCCAGAAGTAAATCTCCTCCCAGTCCTCCTCCACCTTAACCCCAACCTGACCCTCACCTGCTGCCAGTTTTACTACTATGCTGGTCTTAATGGGGGAGTATAATGTAAAATCAACTTTTTGAGTTTTACATCATATTATAATCTTATTTCCTCATCATAGCAAAACGAAAAAAAAAAAATTTATCTCCCATGGCAACCATTCAGGTGGTTATAAAAGGGACAGTATTATGTGTTTTTCAGGCACATAGTGCCATTTATAGCATAATCGCGTAAATATATTACCTTCAGTTGTTCTAAAAATGAGGATCCAAGGAGCTGATGGTGGGAGTCTCTGGGGAGGAGAGCTCTGTGAGGCAGAAGCTCTGAAGCTTGAAAACTGCAGCTCAGAGGAGGAGCTTTGTTCTCGAAGGCAGATCTAGGTCTAACCAGGCGTTTTACACGACTGAATGGTTGCCATGGAGATTAAAGGATTTCTCAAACATGCATGAAAGAATCAAAGCAACACATTATAACACAATCTAAACCATAAAAAAAGTTAATTTTACATAATATTGTCCCTTTAAAGGGTTAACAGAGGAAACATGTTGTGTTTCCTGTCACTTTAAGAGCAGATGCTTCTTAAAGCGACAGAGGCCAAATTTCAAGGCATTAAATAAGTCAAATTTCTTTTTAAGTCACATTTGATATACGTAGCATTTTTATAATAACTGAAGGTAACATAGTTACATGACTGAGCTTTAAAATGTCACTATGTGACAAGGCACTGCCCCTTTAAAAAACTAATTTCTCTTTCTTTTTGCACGTCAGCAGAGTTCAGCACCAAGGCTGGCCATCTCTTTGCTTTAGTACGTGTTTACTTTTATTGCACTTTTTCTTTCTAATGTTCCCTCAGCTATAGGAGCAGGACATGCTTTGATGTTGCAAAAGAAACAAGAAACCTTGACTCCTCAGTCGTGAAGACAGCTTTTTGAGCAATTGCGTTTTCCAACTACATGATTGAGAGAAACAAAGGAGTTCTGGGAGGAAAGTTTTCTTGCTGTCGTAGGTGTATTTTTTGTCAGATCCGCCTCCTTTCAAGCACTGCATGCCCACAGAGTGAAGTGCACTCCACAGCGCAGTGCACACACTGATTACTTAATTAAAGTCTTCTTTTCTCTGCCGATAACTAACTCTGACCACACAAAATAAAGGCTTTTTTTGTGCAGATATGTTTGCTCCATCTGAGATGATTGCTGTTTATTCGGCTGAGAGTCTTGCAGGAATTTGTAAGTGGGACAGCAGAGGGGCTAGTGGAGAAAATCTCACTCTAGCTGTAAGGCCAGGATGCACAAATAGGCCAACCAGCCTGTTGGTTGACACGTTAGTTTATCTTCCACCCACATGTCGGCACACACATACAAACGCTCAGATGAAAAGAACCATCTGTGCTGCGATTCTAAAAGGGAGGATGCCACCGACAGAGGGTCACTTTGTTCAGCAGCCGTCTTAATAATTCAACCTGTACTGATATTGGAAAAACCTTTACTGATCCTACACTGATATATGTTTGACCTCTGCCACAACTGCTACACACTGGCTGACCTCTAGTGAAAAACATGCTGAGAATAGAATAGAATACAATAGAATTTATTGTCTCACAATGGGAAAGTTCAGCAGCATCAGTGGTTAAAAGTTCTTAATGTTAAAACAATATCTAAAAAACAAGAGTAACAACAACAATACTTCTAGTAGTAATAAAAACATACTTTAAAAACTATAATATGAAAAATACAGAGCAGTTATAATAAATAGTAATATTGGACTCACAATTAAAGGGATGTGTAACTGAGTTAAATCACTTTTCAAGAAATGTTCATACTGTGCATGTGTGTGTTGAACTTCTTAAAACTTGTCAGGTTCAGCAACCTAAAACACTTTGACACAGACACAAAGAAGAGAGAGACAAGTTACTTAAGTTTTACTCGCGAGGAGAGCGGAAGAGAAAGCTCAGTCACGATCTCCTAAACACGCTCTGAAGCCCTCTCTGGCTGCCTCTCTTTTATTTAATTAGGATAAGCCCTGGTTACATGAGTTTGTAGCTGCTAAGTGGAGGGGAAAACCCAGCTGCAAACACACACTCATAAATCTTCATAATACTATGTAACATTCTGTCCTTGTTCATGTGAGGTCTTAAGGTAGAAAGAGTTTTCCTAACCAACCTGCTCCTCTGTGGAAAAGTAATTACCAGCGAACTTGAGGCTTGATTCTTACCAACAAGTGGGACCATCGACTTGAGTGATGACCGACTGCTCCGATTGCTGGACTCTACCACGAAGATCCTCTATAGGAAGAACACTCACTTGGAACACAAAACTGAATCCAAACACCTGTATTATATATACATCATGGCAGAGTGCAGTCAGTCACCAATAACTGGTGGAATATGTTGCTAGGGCGACGAGGCAAAAACTGAACGTTTCTCCAAAACTGAGAAAAGATGAGACTGAAACGAGTCAGAAAGGCTGGCAGGAGGCTGACAGCAGCACTGAATTTCCAACACAGTCACTGCCAAACAGTTTCATAAAAAAGCAATAAAAAGTTCTTATCACGTTTATCGTTATCACAATATTAACACAAAATATCTTGATGAAATTTAGTCCATATTGCCTGCCTCTATTGAAACATCCCAGAGTCTGATATCCTCAGAATCTGATAGATTTGAAGAACTTTAGGAAACAGAGAGTGAAGATGTAATACAGAATGAAATTAAATCAAAATGTCTTTCAACATTCATTCAGTATTCATTTCTAGTTGTTGAAATACTCCCTGTTTTGAAAATGGCTGTGTTTTTCAGAAAAACCCTGAATATTGGACATTGGATCCAAAACAAGGAGTGTTTACCTGGTGAGCAGATGGCCTTCGCCCCCCGGATGCTGCAGGTTGAAACCTGCACTGGCCAGCTCTCCTCAGCCCTGCAGCCTCATGGCCAACCTCCAACCAAATCTACCTCTGGTGGCTGCAGCATCCACGCTCTGCTGCAGGGAAACATTGTGTAAAAACCGACTCTGGTCTTCAATTAAACATGGCAGAAAAAAATATAACAACTGTGTGGTTAATATTTAAAACTTCTGTTGGTATCCCTATAAGGCAGACTGTAAAGTCCTTTTATTCCAAGCGAACAACACAGGAACAGCGGAGCAGGACTCGTGTTTTCAGCTGATCTTGGCAACCCGGTGGGCAATGTGTTTATGTATGCATTGGATGGATCCAGGTGTGTGTATGTGTGTGTGTGAATCATTGTAAAACTTGAGGTTGCAGAGTGAGAGCTGGACGGGTGAACCCAGAACCCGGGGCTGTTTCAGGGAGTTCTCCTCTCCAGAGCGGCTGCAGCTGAATCACTCTGATCCGATCAATACACCAGGTACTTCACACACTTCAGAAACGCTGAGTTCCTCACATATGATTCAATCCCCCAGTGACTCCTGACTGGATGATTATGTCTGTTTTCACCTCCTACTGGGATTGTTGCAATGCATATTATTCAACTGAATCTCATTTTAGATTTAAAATATTTGTTAATCTTTTTCTTTCTCCACACGACCTAAAGAAGTTTGAGATGAATGTCAAAGATATCCACATTCCTTGAATTTTTATCAATCATAAACTTCAATGAGTGAACTGCAGCTGGACTCATTGCATTTCATTAACAAACAAAAATGTGTTGTTTTAGATATAAACATGTAATCTTAGGACTGGCGATATGACTGATGATATATGCATTTCATATCAGTAGACATTGATAATTACTGATTTGTTTTTTGTTTTAAATATCTGAAATGCTGCCAAACTATGACATAATCTCTCCTGTTTTATCAATTTTTCACTCCACATTGCTGCCTTTTATTTTTAAGTGGTTATGAGGCACAATTTTAAACAGTTGCTGCTTGTTGCTAGGCAACCAAAGCCTGAGTGAGTTAGTTGATACCACCAACCTACCTTAGCTACGCATGAGATGTTGAACAGCTAAACCTTTTCTCTGCATACATCCCCCAGAATGCCGTGCAGTTGGGGATCAGTAAAATTATTGAATATTCTATCATACGTATTTTCTATTGATATTGATCACGTCTATTGTGATATATATGATTATTGATTTATTGTAAAGCTCTACTTAATCTCATATTACACACTGCAGAATCAGCACCAATGAAGATTTACTCACTTCTGAATTCTTAAAGTTGATCCACTTTCTGCTTGATTTAGCTGATCCTTTTTTGAATGTTTGGTGGAACTCATAGACCATAAAACTCTGATCTAAAGATGAGACTTTACTCCTGTGTGGAACATACTTACAATTTTTAACATGCAATTGAGAACACTGATTTTCCATCCTTGTTTTGTGAGCCGCTCTGCTAGGACCACGGAGTTGGTGGTGAATGTCTGCAGGTGCTGACCCATGTCACTAGCTGCGTTTCAAAAACTTAAGCAATGTTCAGCTGATATATATATATATATATATATATATATATATAACACAATTCTGCACAATTCTGCAATTGCGATGTTTCCATTAAATAAAAAAACAATTAAAATCACACATGAATAACTTAGTGAAAACATACTGCACCATGATCTGCCAACTACTTCCTCGTCTTTTCTTCGTGGTTTGCGTCAGCGGCAACATCCGATTGTTGATCATGTGACTCCTGTGACGTGAAAATGTTTCCAATGCAGTTTTGATAAATAAACAAATTTTGATGCTGCCAAAAAACAACACAAAAAAAACCTCACTTCATTCAAAACTTATCAAAAAACAAGAGTTTTTTTTAAATCGAGATTTTTCATATATTTTTGAAAGATCAAATTGCGTTTTGTACAGCTGGGCTGGAGCCAGGTTGGGAGCTTGCCTGGCAGGGGACGCACCCAGGGGTCAAAGCTTAAAGGTCAAAGCTCGTGACCCAGAGACACAGGAACTGCGCTTAATGATTTGAAAATTGTTTTTTGTGTTATCGTTGTCTGATATTAAAACATGTTGGATGTTTTCAGTGAACTTAAAAAGGCAAGAACAAAAAATATTTGTAAAGCTGCAAAATATGTAATTACACCACTTTGTAAGAGAAACTGCTGGGTGAACATTGTATTCTTATTGTCCTTTTCTTCTATCAGTGTTTGTCAATTAAAATGTATTTGGAGACATTCATTTTATTTGACTCATGGTGAGGAGCAGTAATAAAAAAAATGCTTTTTAACAAAACTGAAAAGTTTGAACTTTCAAACTGACACCGTGAAAAAAGTTCTTCTTAATCTTTTAAAAATGAAAAATGAGTTTGACTGACATTCAGATTGTTTGAATAGAAACTGGGAAACACAGAAAACCCAAAGTCATACTTACACTGTAGTTTAACATAATTTCAGTCTGGTTCTGTAGAGACATTATGAGGACAGAGCGTCTAAGTTAACCGATTGACTTTCATTTTGGATACAAAGAGAACAGTTTGAACTTCAACAACAGTAAAATCACAGCCAAATGAAGGTTTACAGTTTAATACAACATTTCTGAGATTAGAGTTTTCAGGAAGAAAACCTTTTAAAATAACACATTTCAAAAACTTCTGTTCCTCCGAAGTCATCCTTAAAAGAAATTTACTTATCATAGTTAAATAATTTTAAACAACATACAAGCATAACTAGTATGTTAAGAAGCTATCAAAAGCATTCATAAGATTTAAAAACAGTAATTTAACGTAAGTTTAAGGTAAGCTAGAAATAACAGAAGTGAACCTGCTGTAAAAATGGTGGCCTGAAAACACTACAAGACTTTAATTGGTTTTCCTGTGATTAAGCCGTGTCCATGTAAGGCTGAGTAAACGCCACAGTCACCCAAGGTTTTAGCTAAAAGCAGCCGCAGCCACTATTTACACTGTGGTGTTTAATTAGCTTTTAATTAATCTACACAACAGAATCCTCTTATGAATGCAACATTATGTGGTAAATCGCTTGATTTCACACTCTCTGCACAAAGAGACTCGTCGTAAGTGAAAACAAAGCAGTCATTTAAACAAGCAGACAGTTTTCACGTGTTCAGGTTTTATTGTGGCCCAGAGGGAGGAAGAATGAATCTGCCAGAAATGTAATACTGCTCTTCCTGTCTTCCATCTGCATCGCGGTGAGTATGTAAACACCTGGGACACGACAATTTACAAGTGGGAAATAAGAAGCAGCCATAAGTGTGCTACTATTGTTCTTCCTTAAGAGACAGGTTCAGCTACCTCAGTGGAGGAACAACAATGATGATTAGATTTGAACTCTGAGTAATTTAGTCCCAAGTAACAGTCCAAGCAAACAATGATTCTTTATTCTTGCATATTTGAGTATAAAATAACATCAATATAGGAGCTTAATTATGATTAAAGAAAGTAATCTGCTCTTGTGTAAAAAAAAGAGTTGAACATTTCTATTGTTTCAGTTTATTAGTTTATTTAAAATGGGAACAAAGTCGAAAAAATAACATTAATAAAAGTTGCTTTGCACCATATTTAGCTTTAAAAGGGCAGTATCATGTGTTTTCCAGGCACATAGGGCCATTTTATAGTACAATCGAGTAGCTTTGTTACCTTTAGTTGTTATATAAATGCCATATATATCAATAGTTTTAAAATAAATTTTACTTCCTGATTTAACACCTTGAAATTGGGCCTCTGTCGCTTTAAAAACTTCTGTTCTTTCTGAAGCTCCGCCTACAGGAAGTCATCCCAATATGGCTCCTCTATTGACCCTATAACAACAATTTTATCAATCAATCAATCAGTTTATTCATACTAAAAGCAACTCAAAGTGCTGTACAGATCAATAAAAACAAACCCACAAGAACAGATACCCACCCCAACCCCACATGGAAAAACACACAACTGCATGGAAAACGCACAGACTAACCAGAAATGGTTCAGTTCAGGAAATACAATGTTGCTCTGAGCAGCAGCTCCTATAATGAGATCAGCAGTTCCACCATGTGTTTGCTAATTGCTGCTGGCTAGTCTGAAGGAAACTCATTAGCTTGGAAATTGCAGCTCAAAGGAGGAGCTTTGTCCTTGAAGGAGGGGCTATGTCCAACCAGGCATTTTGCACAGCTGAATAGTTGCCATGGAGATTAAAAGACTTCTCAAACATGCATGAAAGAATCAAAGCAACACTCCAGGTTTGCTTCTGATAATGGAATATCATTTTAATGTGATGTAAAGCTGAAAAAGTTAATGCTGCATGATCCTGACCCTTAAACCTTTTATTTTGGTCGTCAGTAATCGTCACCAAAAAGAGACAGTAAAATACAAAGGAAACTGATTTGAATATGTTTCCTCCACAGATTTACACCAAGAAAAGGGTTACATGTTTATGAGTCATCGAAAGTGATGATTTCATATCAATAAAAGGCTTCAGAAATGGTTTTTGTCTGATCATTTTTATTTGGTGAATAAATGGTTTTCACGCAGATGCAGCTTGTGTATTAAAATTCCCAGGATGCCTCCATACAGATCAAAAGCTCGACCAGTTTTAGTTCCATTAGTGACTGAAAGGTCTGTCACAAAAATCTGTAAACAACAAGTCCTATTGCTCTAACTGACCCTCACCTCCACTTTGATTATAAATGGAAACTGGACCCATGTTCCTCTTTTCTAATGTCTTCTTTTATGGTTTATAGAATTCATGTTTGGGAAGCTGGACTCTTAAATCTCTCTTTTATGTTGTTACACAAACCAAAACTAAACTTCTAGTTTTGTTCACACAAAAAATGATAAATATTTGCTTCATGTGTCACCTCAGTGGTTTAACTGAAAGATGTGAAATGTCCGGGGGAAGTGTTGCTTGGAGAATATTGTTGTGTGTGGGGGAGTGTGGTGTGAAGTCCCAGGAAATGTTTCAGATCCATCAGTTTGAAATAAACTTGAGGATCCTGAGAAACAAATGTGCTAATGACGGAGAAACAACTTATTGCTACAAGAAAAGCATTTATCCACCGTCATTGGTTGCTATGCTAACTAGCCTTAGCATTCAGCGGTATACACAAGGGTAATTGACAGTGCTCAGACCCTCCTCCTGACTCTTATTGCCTGGTTCTGAGTGAGGTTTGTTTCTGTAGTATGGGGACACTGAGAGAATGAGAACAAATTTTATCACAGATTATCTGTCTCAAACTACAACAAAATGGTTTTAAATAATACATAAAAAAACCTTTTTTATTTTTATTGTCTAATATAAAAGTTACTTACCCCAGCTTTAAAACCCCTTAACCTGCAATGGAACGCCAGCGTGTCGATTTTCCATGGTATTATCCGGGGGTGAGGGTTAAGGGGTTTTAAGGAAGTAAATGGGAAATCCATCCATCCATCCATCCATCCATCTATCATCATCCATCCATCATCCATCCATCCATCCATCCATTCATCATCATCCATCCATCCATCCATCCATCCATCCATCCATCCATCCATCTATCATCCATCCATCCATCCATCCATCCATCCA
>CAEFZX010002554.1:0-14667 GCA_903066825.1 Alfaro cultratus | reverse complement strand
ATGTGTTTACGAGCTTTTTCCAAATCCTCCTGCAGTGTGTTCTCCTTTGCAGATCTGTCTCTAAGCTTTTGTAACGAGTCCAGAACCAGGATAACCAGTTCAGATCTAGTCATCTGTTCAATTTGAGACGTTGTTAACGAATCAGTTTCAAATGGCGACATTTTGACTTTCGACCGATGTATCAGAAAAGCTACTAAAGAATGCAATGTGAAATTCACTATGGAAAACCAACGTCCGTGCTGCTATTCGAGTTCTGAAGTTTGATTCAGATGAAGGCTATTCAAAGCATCTGTCCCTTATGACATCATAACACTTTGACATCATCAGTTTCCATCAGTGGAATACTTTGATGTATGCTATGTTGCTAGGCAACAGCAAAGCCAGCTCACTTTCCAGCTTCCTGCTAGGCTTTTTTAAATAAATAAAGATATATATATATATATATATATATATATATATATATACAAGACTTTATTGTAGAAACAGCCAAATCTTACAAGCACATACATTAACATTTCATAAGTTGGCCATGAATACTTGTTTATTTTTATTTCTGCTTTTCATCTTCTGCTCTTCAGGTCCAGCTCCAACAGCCTTGGTAGGAGGACCTACGGTTTCAGTGGGGCGCCCCCTGTTGGCGGCAGCCTGCGCGTGCGCAGCACCCGCTCCCCCTACTCCTACCACCATGCTTCGGAGCAGGAGTCCCTTCTCTCGCACTCTCTCCGCTCGCATCACTCCCATCATCCTCTGCCACCCCCGATGTTCCTCTCCAGACATTTCGGAGGAAGACGGGATCGGCGGGCTCTTTCCCTGGAACTCCCAGAATTGCTCCGGACGGGCAGACAAGCTCCGGCACCGCTGCCCGTTCAGATCCCTGATCACGGGAGAAAGAGCGGGTCCGGGGTGGCGGGCTCGCTCACCGGGGGCTCAGGAGCCGGCAGCGGTCTGGGAGCGGACCACCGTGACTGCAACGGCAAGGCGTCGGGTCACCACAACCATCTGATGACCGCTGTCTTCCCTCAAGTCAATGCACGCAAGGACAGAGCAGATCTAGACGAAGAAACAGACTACGTGAGTGGACAAGCTCCATTACTACATCCTGAACTGTACAATACCCTTTTACATTGTCACCTAAATGCAAATTTTACATTTCTAGTTGTTCATGTTTGCACGTTTGACAATAACATAGCTGTTAAATAAGCAGATTTGTTCTCGTTATTGAAGAACGCAAAGAAATAGTTTATTTTTTTCCTGTTGGTTTGTTGTTTAGTTTGCTTGGGTTTTAGTGAGATCTGAATAATGACATGTCTGTAATTAATTGCTACATGGATTTTCACCAGTTCATAGTCTCTTAAATCATACTGGAATTCAGCAACCTGTCCAAAAACTGCAGGTGGAAATTAGCATTTTCTTGCCATAATCTCTCGTCTTAAAAGATTAAAGAAATGTTGTACATTGTCTATGTGTAAATAACTAAACAGTATATAAAACAATACGATGTTATTGTTTTTTATTTTCTTTTCTTTCAGGAAACTTAAAACTTTGCACACCCTTTATTTCCACCATTATACCAGATTCTTATTAACTCCTTTCTCTGTTTTCATTAGAGTTGGTGCTTCCGAATCCAGAAGATGATGGAGGTTTACAAGCCAGACTGGTGTGAGAGTAGAGAGGACTGGTCTGTCTACATGTTCTCTCCTCAAAACAAGTGAGTGCAAACAATCTTTTAACTTATAAAAATCAAAGATGATCTGGGTGAAATACATAATTTCTTTAAAATATTGTTGGTTAAGTCTAAACACAAAATGTTATCAAAAAGAATGCAGTTTTACAAATTATGTACATCAGCTGTGAGATACCAATGTAAAGCTTAAGAAATCATTGGAGTGAATGAGACTAAATATTTTGGCTTTTTGTAAAAGTATATGTGTGGCAACGTATTAGGGCCACTGCAGACCAAAAAAAAAACAAAACAAAAAAACAGAATAAAGTACATTTCCACTACAAAAACACACATTTTCAATTAATCCCAAAAACTTTCTATAAAAGTTGAAAATGTGCAAGGAACTTAGAAATTGTTAGATTAATCTCAGAAATTTTCTAGAAAAAAGCTTGCGAAATTTCACAAACGTCATAGATTTTCAACTTTTGGAAATTTGGACATTTTCTGAGTTTCCTAAGTCAAAAATCTTTGACTTTAAAAGCTCAGAATTTTTCTTTTCTTTTCTAAAAAATTTCTGAAATTAATCAAAAAATTTCAGAGTTTTATTTTGGGAGAAATTTACTTCTTTTTTTCTATCTACAATGGCCCTAATACACTGTTGTGCATATACATATATAAATAGATATCAAATATTAAATATTTAGTTTTGTAGTCAATTGTGTTAATTTATTATTAAACAAAGCTTAAACACAGAAATGCCAAGTGAGACTGGCATTGAGAGGAAAACTGTTTATTGACAGAGCAGAGACAAACACAGGAAATCAATCTACAAAGCAATCTTCACAGGCAGGGCTTAATTAAAGGCCAAATCTAGAATGGAGACGTAATCATCAGTGATGGGGGTTTGTAAAATGAAAATAAATTATGACAAACCTGCAGCACAGGTGGCTGAAGTTGTTGGCAGAACAACTATTAGTTATGCACTTCAGAACTGTATGAATAACACTAAACATAATCTCCAATAGAAAATCCCAACAAACAAAACTGAACCCTTGTTTTTATAATTGTTTATTGTGTTATGTTCTTATATTCTAAAGCATTTTTGAACTGAAGACCTGAAGATAGTTACCCCTCAGCAAAGCTACACTGGAAGCTCTAAGCTGGCAGAGTTTCACTCAAAGTCACCAGAGAAACTGTCAAAAAACAACCTCTATTCTGACTCACCTTACCCCATTTTCAGAAGATGACTGGGGAAATTTTAGTGTGTAGGTGGGCAAACGACTGAGGGACAAAGAAAATGGAATAAAAGTAAAACGTTGAACGCATCCAGTGGTTTCTGCAGCGTTACCGAATGTTTAGAGAAAGTAGTCTGCTGCCAGGACATCGTTTTTTCAGTCCCAAATTCTAATCGATTGGGATGTTTCTCCAATAACTGTGATCAAAACAAAAAACAACATCCGCTGACCTTTAATCAAGCCAGTGCAGGATTGGCAGCGGCTTGAGCTTGGGATGTAAATGCCACAGATGTAACTTGTCAGAGGGGAGAACAATGTGGCAGGCATGTGTCCTCATTGTGTTGAGGTGCGCTTTGGAAAAACGGTTCGGCTAATTCTTTGTTTTTAGCGCTCTGGTGCAAAGAAAGGTGGTTTTCTCAGTAAGACTTAAAGAGCCTTAAAGCTGCAGTGTGAAACTTTTATAAATAATGTTTTTTTTTAGGTTATTTCTTAAAACTGTCACCATGTTGTGACTGTTTGTTATAATGGCAACAGCCTGAGCTACTATTGCCATCTGAAGAAACCGCTCCTGTTCAAAAACAACCAATCAGAGCCAGGGGGAGGGGCTTAGTGCTTTCAGTTAAGCTCATGTATTCGCTGCTAAATGTGCTACAAGTGGGGAAACCATTACAGGAAAACCCTGTTTATGCCTTTTTCGGCGGCTATGCTAACTAGCCTGAGAATTTACAAGAGGTGATTAACAGCAGTAAGACCCGCCTCCTGGCTCTGATTGGTTGTTTCTAGTTAGCACTGGAAGAAGACAGAGGATCTTAATTTTTCATAGATTTTCTGTCTCATGGCATACTGTGACGACATAGTGACATTTTCAACAAATGTGTAAAAACGTATATCCTTTTATAAGTTACTGACGCTTTCAAAAAACACAAAGGTTTGGAAATGTTTCAGGCCTTACTGGAATATTGAGGAACAAGCAAGCAGTCAATTTTCAAATAATTTCAGTTCCAAAAGAGAAAATGGCTCTCTGGTTCCACAAATGGCTTAATAAGGAGAAAATAATGCAGCACGTTTCTTCGGTGGCTGAGCTGTTGATTTTCCAGAGGCTGCAGAAAACTCCCCATGAACACTGCAAGAATGAAAAATCACTGTCCTCCACTCGCTCGCTCGCTTGCTCACTCGCCCGACTCCCAGCGTGCTGATGGCCACTTAAGGGAAGCCAGGCCCCAGGACGGTGTGTTGGCACGCCGGCAGGTGCCATCTGTCAAGCATCCATTTTGTGTTCCGCGCTCGTGTCCAGCCACATCTCTGGTAATATCTTTCTGCCTGTTGGTACATGTGTTCAGAGGGGCTCCGCATATGCGCGTGTGGGAGTGTGTGAGCATATGTACGTCTTTGCCTTGTTTATGCCTCATTCCACTTTGCACGCTTGGGTCTGTGTGTGTAGGCATTTGCATATGTTTGTGTTAAAAGTCGACCCAGGTGAAGCTAAAAACAGGGAAAGAAGACAAACTTGTGGTGATTTCACATCGGATAGTCCGGTAGACTCGGTTCTATTGGGGACTGATCCTGCGAAATTCACTTAGATTTTCAGCTGCTGCGGTTCACTTTCACACTGCACTGTCAAACAAACCAAACTCTTTGGAAAACCTTTCCACCTCCTCACCTGTGGTGGTGCTGCTTCAAAAACCACTGAAGAAAACGACATGAAAACCTCCGCACAACTTCCTTCTTAGCAAAATGTAAAAAAACAAAATGGAGCTGCATTCGATTTTGGCGATTGTAGGATTTGTTTTTTATTTTTGACAAAATGACAAAAAGCGTTAGACTCACAGATTTGCTTTGGTTGCATTTACCCAGAATGCCCTGCACTATAGTTCACTTCCTGTTTTTGGAGCGATCTCCGGTCCTACCATTCAAAACTTGTTCACTTCCTCTTTTTTTGTTTGTTTATTTTTTGTTTTATTGTGTTTGTTTGTTTGTTTTGGGCAGGGGGTAATATACATTTAGCATCCCGGTCAACACTCCACTCCAGTAGATGGCGGTAATGCACATCAATACGTTGCTTTCCAACCGCTATTAAAAAAAGAAGAGGAGTTCACTTCAGCCAAACCGAGACAGAGGCTTGTAGGCAGACCAGAGTTCGCTTTTTTTTTTTTGGTCTGTTAAGCCTCGCCAAGCAAACCGGACTTCCCAGACAAACCTGCTAAAGTTTGGTTAAACAGACTAAACAGGGCTGGTGTGAATCCATCCTAATGGAGGAATGAGCCACCCATGTAGGTTGTATGGTTGTTATCAGTGCCGTTGGGGACAGGGTAGCCTCATTCAAGTCGATAGATAAACAGACAGCGTATCCTGGTCTGCAGGAAAGGCAGCCAGACTAGCTAATTGGTTTCCTCAGCAGCAGCAGGTATCGCGAGGTTCCTCAAGTCGTTTGCTGTTTATGTCCACAAAGCAGCACCTCGTGGCTTTTTTCGTGGTGCATGAAGTTAATATAGTTCTCAGCTTATACTTACTGTGGGCACGATCCGTGTCTAATTTTCTAGAAAGAGAAGCACAACTCTGAATGCAGTGCTTTGTTTTTTTGTTTTTATCACCCTAAGATTTTCCCTTCCTTTCAAAAACTTTTGCCTTTTAATTTACTTTTATTTTTTTACCCAAAAGATCAAACTAATTGCTTGGAATAAAATGAAGCCAAACTTACCAAAGCAATACTTTGTACAGTAATTGGACAAATGCTTGGTAATTTCCTATACTCTTGAGCTGTTCATGGATTCTGAAGAAAAAGAAAGAAAAATAACTAAGATAATTACTGTTCAAGAACTATGAAATGGATAAAGTAGAACAAAACTACATAATTAAGAAGTAAATGTTTTTCTTTGTTTTTCTACATATATGATTTGAAAAGATTTACTGGTATTTAACCTACATCATTCCTATATTTCTTATAAAAACCCAATGCAATCAACTTTGAAAGTCACCTGATTGGAATAATTATTCTTGTGTGCGTAACTTAATCTCAACCACTCTGCGAAGGCCTCATAGGTGTCAATTTGGCCATGTGTTTTCAACGTAAAATGCAGGCAAGATGCAGAATAGGTCCAAAATGAAGAGATTTAATGATAGACTTAACTTTTAGTAAAACTAGAACTGGAAGTTGGAACATGAAGCCAACAAAAAACCAAGAAAACCAGGAGAGATGATTGTTGTGACGAGGCACAGACAAGAGACTGAATAGTGGTGCAGAAGCAGCTGAGTCAGAAATCTCAGAGCAAAAATCCAATGCAGGGGTCAGCAACTCCAGTTGTCTGGGTGCCACTGTCCTGCATCTTTTGTTTGCAACCCTGCTCCAACACGCCTGAATCAAATAAATAGGCGATAACCAGACTTTTCCAAAAACTGCTGACAATACCAAAGATGTAATTCAGGACTGGAGTTATAGACCGCTGATGTAATGGAATGAAAGTCTGAACAGAAACTACACACACGGAAAACAGAACACAACATGAGTGACCCAAAGACAATAGGAGACAGAGAAAACAAGGAAGTAAACAGAGTAGAAGAAATCTTATTTTTCAAAATAAAACCTTCGGGCAATGGTGAGAACAGCACGTCATTTGAAAAATAAATACAGAACACATAATACAATATATCATGATGAGATGTTTTGGAAATATTTAGACTGAAACATAGAAATTTGAAAAGTATTTTTGAAACTCTATGTGACGCACTAATATACTATTATTGTATCTCTGTCCTCTCAGATTCAGGCTTCTCTGTCAGTCCATCATTGCTCATAAGCTCTTTGATTACGTGGTCCTGGTCTTTATCTTCCTCAACTGCATCACAGTGGCTCTGGAGAGGCCTAAGATACTTCAAGGAAGCCTGGTAAGAACAATAATTGTCACTGTTACTTATTATTCTCTGCACACAGTAAATTTTGCAGTGTTAAATATGCAGTGTCAGATTTTATTGACTCTTTCAGAGCTGAACAACAGATTGAGTAAAGTAAAAGCGTTAAATTAATACCAATCTGATAAAAACAAAATAGACTCATGTTAAAATTAACTCTTTAAGTGTTGAACTGTTTGACTCTTTAAGAAAAACCTAGCTATTAACTCACTCTTCACAAACTAGCACGGCTAAAGCACAAATTTGCTAGCTAAACTAGCTAGCATGCTAGTTTGTGCACTAGCTAGCTGTACACAAATTTAGAAGGAAAGTTGGGTAGACTTTCATACTACAAAATAGCATTACTATTGATATGTTTGGTTGAACTTTAAAATCTCTTCTATTTTAACAACTTTTAAATACAAGTAGCTACTACACTAGCTGCTTGATACATTAGCTACAACAGAAGCTACTAGCCACAGTAGCTGTTAGCAACAGAAGCTTCTAGCTACAAATAGCTACTTGTATTCTAAAGTTTTTAAAATACAAGTGATTTTGAAGTTCAAACTTAGTAAAAGTTTCAATTGTAAAAGTTGGAATTGCTATCGTATAGAAGGAAAGTCAACCCAACTATTGACTTGTACATAAAATGACTCTAGAAAAGACACAATTATTGTTTCAACCATTTAACACAACATAAATCCAAAGCATGGACTATTTATGCTTTTATTGTAGTATTTTTTTTTAATAACCATTGATTTCAGCCCCTGACTGGAGTCGTGTTTTTGCTCCTGATCCTGATGTAATCCAGTTTAATTGACCTTATTAATATAAACGATAATCTAATTCGTGAACGCTCTTTAAGAGACTTCCTCAACAATCCTACATTTTTCAACAGTTCATTATGCTCTGACATCTGGGTATATTTTGATTTCATGCTAAGCAGTTTGTTCAAGCAAGTGATGCAATTAAATTGAATCTGAACACTTCTGGCAAGTTTAAGATCCAAATCGCTCTTATCTGACAACTTCTGTGAGTGAGGCTTCAGAGCACACAGAGGGTTAACATTTACTCTGTGTTCTGAATATTTTTCGCTTTGAACCTTCTAGGTGGGTCAAACAATTATTAAACTGTATCAAACAATTAGAATAAAAATGATTTTACATTTTTGTTCTATATCCATCAAACTATTTCTATTGTCTATTTGCACTGTAGGAAAGACTGTTGCTCACCCTTTCAAACTACATCTTTACGGCCATCTTTGTCGCAGAGATGACGGTCAAGGTAAAATGCTTCCAACTCTTTTTTTTTCTTATTTTGTTTTTGCTGTAGTTCTGCCTGTTTTGCTGTTAATTTAGTCACTTCTTTCTTAACACATTATCTTGGATCCATTAGACATTTCCTTTTGTCTTAAATAACAATAGTTGAGTTTCTATTAAATATAGAAATGCTTGAATTGAAATTGTGAGAATACATTTGCTTAATGGAAACATAATTTTGAAAAAAACAAAAAACAAGCACATTTTCCAGTGAAAGGTTTTTGTGGTGTGTTTTGCGAAACTGCAATTGAAACACTTATTTTTTTTGCATCACACGAGTAACTTGATCAATAACCGCATGTTACTGCTGGCAAAAACAACAAAGAAGAAAACAACAGGAAGAAGAATGATCATTTTTTTGTTTTGTTTTAGTTTTTTCAGACAATCTGCAGCTGGCTCCACGGAGCTCTCACAGCATCACACAGTTCACAAAAATCGTGTCATTCTAAAATGGTGAATCTACAGCTTTTCTGCAAAATGGCCGACTACAATTTCCCCAAAACGCTACATATGTAGCTGCTCCCCACTATAAGGTGCTTGTGGGCCAACGCCTAAAAAAGACATTGACATCTTCTGTGATTGGCTGATAGATGATCAGCGCCACGGCTGAGTTATGAATATATCTCATGTATCTTATCGCATGAACAAACTTATTCACACGTGATTTTAATTTCATGGAAACACCGCAATTGCAAAATTGTGTTTTTTTCCACATTGGCTGAAGATAGACAAATACTCAAGCACATTGGAAACTTAGCTGGTGTTACCTTTTTAATTTTGCTCTGGAACTTGGATTTTCTGGGTATTCTTTTACTGTATCATCTGATTGCCAACACTTTTTTTTCTTCCATCTATCCATCCACTTAGGATGGGTGGATCCTTCCCTAACTGTTTATCCTCTAGCTTTCTATTTAGCTCATCCTGTCGGTTTTGCTGATAACTCTCCACCTTGGTGTTTTAATCAGTTGCACTTGTATCATTACTGATGGGCAACTAGATAATGAATTTAATTAGAAGACTATCATTCTTCAGCTGGCCTTCAGCCCCTCCTGAACCTCCCATCAAAAACACACATGCTTTCTGCTTTTTCCTTTTTGCCTTGTAGAAGACATTAAACTGTCCGTTACTAAGATCTTTGAGTCTTCAGGCCTTTTCTGCACCAGTAGAAATCCTGCAATGATTTTTTTTAATGATTATGGACAATGAAGGAATGTGTAGCAGATTGTTACCTAGATTGTGACAGTGTATGGTTAACTGGTACTGCTGGATGGAGCTGGTTGCAGTCTTGTATCCCTTTCTTATAACTTCCCCTTTCTTTATTTTCCCAATTTGTAATTTAATCAAAGTAGCTCCATTATTATCTTTCAATTTGCTGCTCCATTTGCACTCTCAGATCTGGTTTCGAGTCTCTTTCTGCTACTTTTCTTGCATCATACATGTACATTGCTGTGCCATCCGTCTATCTTGTGACCTTCTTCAGATTCAGTTTAATTCAGTTTAGTTTTGTCTTAAAGCACCAACTCAGAAAACTGATCCAGTCCAATGGATTATACAAAAATGCACAAAAAATGAAAATCACAATGACACAAAATGAAAAGCTTTAATACAAGACAGACAAATTTCACTTACTATGATAGTTGCTCTATGTAAAAAAGCACAATTAGTAGCATTAAACTATTGATTTCCCAGCAATACCTCTGGTGAGCCAAGCAGGTGGTGACAGTGCAAAGAAATGACTTGCATGTCACATCAAAAACCCTCCAGCATAACAAGGTTTAGTGCGACACCTGATCAGAAGTTTGAGAAAACAACAGTGGTCCAGAATCACTCTGTATGGCAAAGAAAATCTGAGTATGTAGAGTTAAAGTCAGCAGCTGCTCACTTAGTGGCTTGGTCTAAGAAAAAAAAATCGTTAAACCAGGATAGAGAAATAATTGTTGTGGTAACTGTATCCTCTTGTCAGAAATTGAAGTTGTTAGCAGAAATAACTACTGTGACATCTCTCAAAATATATTAAAATAATGTATAAGGCTCATATTACTTGTTTTCATTTACAGTTTACAAATGAACTTAGAGAAAAAGAACTTCTGAGACATGTTGTGTGATCTGTTGAAATTGAATTTTTAAGGTGTTTCACCATAACGACCATTTGCTACGTTTGCAGGGGAAAAAAGGGGGAAACAAGCAAACCTGTGACCCTGAGCTCACTACCTGAGCTGAAAAGTGGCTGTTGGACAACAAACCCAGTTTCTTGGAGTGACTATAAAAAAGTCTGTCATTGAAAATTTCTGGGCAGAGCTAGAAATGTATTTTATATTAGTGCCCACAAACGGGACCCAATTCCACCAGATCAGTAAGGAGGAATGGGCCAAAATTCTAGCAAACTATTGGAAGAAGCTTGTAAAAAGGATTTATGAAAGTGTCAGTGGGGTAGACTGGTAAAAACCAGCCCTTTGTTTTGTGCTTCGCTATGTACAGGTCTGGTCCCTCAGCTATTGAGAAACAATTGCTTTCTGGAGGCATGAACTCCATTTGAAGTTTAAAATTTTACCTAATTGTTAACATTTGGCTGTGATTTATGCAATGCACCAAACTGATGCTATGAATCTTACTGGAAGCTACTTGTGCTGTAAATAACCGACTTCTAATGCGAAGAGAGAAACGCCGAGCCGAACAAAATGGCTGTTAATGGTAATTCAGCATTTTGAGGCGTGGCCAACACGGCTTTGTTCACTTCCTCTGCTGCCTTTGCCAAAGGCAGACTACAACTCTAAAATAGTGCAGAAAATTGACATCTTCGGGCACAATTTCTTCTGTTCAATAATTGCACAGTTGAAATTCTACCAGAGGAATATAGATTAATGGCAGAAAGCTCAGATGGAGATGTGAAGAGAAATGATAATCAATCAGAATTTCAATGCCCAGTCTAGCAGTGGGACAAAGTGTCTCTCTCTTCTTCTTTTGAGCATATCGGTTTTCTAAATTCCCTGTTTCAAGTGATTACTTGTTAAAATTCCAAGATATACATTTTTCTCAGATGAAGAGTCTTCCTCACTAAAGCAAATGTAACTGTCTTAGGATCTTTAAAGACCGTAGCTTTTCAGAATATGTTTGCTGGTGTCGGGCATTAGACTCCATTTAAACGCATCATGAGTAACTTCAGCTTCCTTCCAACTATTTCTTTGAGTTCCAGGGCTGAGGCTGTGATTTCTGATGGATGTCATTTCGTGTCTGGGTTTCCTTCAGATCTGCATCATTAGATTTTCTTAAAAGCTGAATAAATTAGGCTGGTAGAAATTAGATCAAAAAGACGGCCTGGTGTCTTGCTTTTCAGCCGTGCCACAGTCACTGAGTCGGATACGGCGAACACAATGATTGCCATTTCCCAAAGAGCTCTTCAGAAACTTCGTTTCAATGTCGTTCCAGTTCACCCTTAACAAGTACTGGTTTTATATTCAGTTCAGCCAGGTTCAAGTGAATAAATTCATCGTAATAGTGAGAAAATCTCCAGTTCCAACTTGAGTTATCCATCCATCCAATGTCAAAAGCTGATTGTCCTTGCAGGGTGGCAGATAATGATGGTGGTGTTGGGGGCGTCTCGCTCTATGTGGGGTGTGTGTGTTGACAATACTTACAATTTAAGGTTTGCTTTATATTCAAACCACCTCTGAAATATCAATAGGCAATCTGTAAAATTACACGCCGTTCTCATCAGTCCAGTAGAATCATTTTGAAGTCACCGTTTAGCATTGCAGACGTAAGTAATCCCATTTTAAACTGAGAAACACTTAAAGAGCAAGTCCAACAATAGAAGGGATGACTGAAATATCAGACTGTAAATGGAGTTTGACTGCAATTTAAAAGTTAATTTATTGTGACACACTCTGCGTGTCACACCGCTGACAGAGTAAGAAAAGCGCGAGGTAACCTTTGTCACTGTTGGCACTGAAGTGCCAGACGCCCAATGAATCATGTTACCGGGGTGATGTTTAATCTGCTTTATTTATATCCAGAGGCATTCCAATAGTAGCAGTGGAACCTCAGTATAACCAGGCTGCTATTAATAACAGAACAGACATGTTATAACTCCATATGTACGCTGTCAAAACATGAGTAAAAATCTGATAAATGGGATGTGGATTGGACGCACAGTTTGGATCAGTGTGGAAAGATTAAGGTTTTCTTTTTTTGGAAGACATTTTTTAGAATACTTTGCAGGGTTCTTAACAAGGCCTTTCTTGTTGAACCCTATGTTCTGTTATCTGGATGGATCCATTCTGAGACGTGCCGCTTTTTGGTTTGTTTCTTAATTTCTGCCTGAAAATTATTTGACAAGGAAGCTTCTCTTTCAAGGCTGTTGTTGCTGCCCGTGACATGGTGGTAAAAGTCTTTTCACAAGTTTGTCTAATTTTACCATAAATGCAACTCAGGCCTGGTGTTTCTTTCGTTAAAGCTAACAAAATAATAAAAAACTGAAATTGAGAAAACACTTTTGTTTGGTAAAATAAGTAAAAACTGTAACTAATGGGGTAAAACTGTATCTAACTGGAACTAAATTGTGCGATAAAATAATAAACCTCACTAAAACATGCAGAAAGACATATCTTTTGTTTTCGTATTTATGAATCTATATATTAGCCTTTTGAACTGATGTAAAATAGATTTTTTTTCATCCACTCAACCAGTTTACATCAGCTGCTGGCAAATTATGACACTCCATACTCCTCCTGTGGCTACGCTACGCTAGTCCGCAAAATGGCGACTGCAAAAGTTGAATTTCATTTCATTGTCGTTCAACAATAATAGAATAATTTTTTTTGAAAATGGTGTCTTCAGTTGAGTGTTCATTACCCAATAGATGTATCCATAATCACAATACAACACTTTGGTTAATTTTTAGTTGCTGAATTCAAAAAGTATGAAAAAACTAAAACCATTATAACCAATAAAAACTAAAGCTAAACAATATTCAACTAATAAGTAATGAAAACTAGCAAACACACTCTAAAAACTAGTTAAGGTTAATTGAATTAGACAAAATGAAACTAAAATAAAACCAAAATCCCAAAACTGTTATAACCGTTTTGAAAGGTTATAAAAGGTTATATTATAGAACAATAACAAACACAATGATGCAATTATGGTCATAGGCCAATGAAATGCTTCTGATTTATTTCCACATCACTTGATACATATAATATACTTATAATTATATTAACATATTAATATTATTTAGTTTTTATAAAAGATTCACAATTGTTACTGCTCTTTGTCATTCTATTCCACTGAGATTTTTGTTGGGACATAAAAATGCTACAAAAACACCCCAGAAAAAGTTGCTTTTCACATGTTTCTGATGGCATCTTCTATTTTTGGTCTTGGATCTACCATTCCTTTCACTCCATCTTTGACTTCTATTCTATATACCTTTCTTCACCATATCTGACTTTCACTGACTGATAGCTGTCTCACACTTTCCTCAGCGTAGAGTCTTTCTGTTTTTCTCTGAAGAATTTGCACTGCAATGTTTTTTTTTTTTTCAGTCCCTGCTGGAATAAGAGTTTGTTATATTAAATCAGAGCAATGAGATAATATGCAACATTCAGCAGTTCAGCCACATCTTTGTTATTTTTGCCTATGAGTATCGAAGAGTTTGAATAAAGGGGCAGTATTATGTAAAATCTACTTTTTTAAGTCTTACATCATGTTATAATGCTATTATAGTACGCTATAGAACAGTCCTCCCTCACGACTTCCCCAATCAGCTCCTTCAGACTAGCCGGCAGCAATTAGCAAATCCTGTCCATGGAACTTCACCTGCTGACCTAATTGTAGGAGCTACTTCTCATTGAAATGCTGATAAAAATGTTGTTAAAGGGTCAATAGAGGAGCCACGTTGTGATGACTTCCTGAAAGTGGAGTTTCAGAAAGTGTAAGACTTTTTTAAAGAGACAGAGGCCCAATTTCAAGGCGTTAAATTATGAAATCAGATTTCTTTTAAGTCATATTTGATGTGAGCAGCATTTTTATAACAGCTGAAGATTATCATAGTTACTTGACTGTGCTATAAAATTACACTGTGACAGGAAAACACATAATGTTGCCCCCTTTTTAAGAAGATTTTGTAAACAAAAGCTGAATAGTGTCCTATAGACAGTCAGCAGAAAAAATGGTGTAAATTTAACAGCTTTACAAAAAAAACATTAAAAAAAACTAGATTACAGTTAATTCAAGACTTCAAAAAACTAAAGGACTTTTTCTCACCTGAGTGAAGTTGCCCCCCCCACCTTCTTCAAATCAGACAAAATTGGTGTCAAACGTTTGTGCTACGTTTGTGCTACATTTGTGCGGCAAAAATTTTCGTTTGTGCCGCTATCATTTTAAAGATATAAAGAAATGTTTTTAGAGGTCATCAAAGGTCAAAAGTCTTAAAATAATAGCTTCACAAATAAAAATCTTTGCTGCACAAACCAGTACAAACGTAGTCAAGTTGATTGACACCTATTTTGTTTGATTTTATAAAAGTGGGGGGCTGGTTGACCTTTTGACCTTTAACCTTTCATTA
>CAEFZX010002551.1:0-13871 GCA_903066825.1 Alfaro cultratus | reverse complement strand
TATCAGGGGTCACAGGTCACCTATCAGGGGTCACCAGGTCACCTATCAGGGGTCACAGGTCACCTATCAGGGGTCACCAGGTCACCTATCAGGGTTCACAGGTCACCTATCAGGGGTCACAGGTCACCTATCAGGGGTCACAGGTCACCTATCAGGGGTCACAGGTCACCTATCAGGGGTCAGCCCTCTGGCACTATTTTTGGGGGTTAAAGGTTAAAGGTTTGTGAAGCCCTGGTTCAGAGTCAGTTTCCATGGACTGATGATGTAAATAAATGTGGGAAAGTTTTTGAGATAAAAAATGTCTGAATCTGAACTTGTTTCAGTCAAACAGACAGGAGGACGGACTGAAGTGTTATGATTCTGTCTTTTCCTCCGTCTCTTTTAGCCTCTTCTATCTGCTTACACGCTGCAGCTCACATAACCATGTTTATGTGACTGCCGGCCGTCACACATAAACAGACTGAAACTGATTAACTGGCCTGTAGGGAGGGAACAGACTGAGGAGAATAAAAGCTAAACTCACCTGGTTCTGTCCATCAGCTGAGCTCAGTGGCCCAGTAACTCTGGTTCTGATCCATTTGGATGACATGTATGGCTTGTAACATTATATCATTTTCTGGCATTAAAGCCTGTTTTTAAAATCGGATTATTTCTCAAATTAATTTACAGTGAGGGTTCTGGTCGGACCTGAAACTGATCGACGGACCTGGTGGAGCTCAGAGACACAATGAATGAATGAAGGTTTCTGCAGATACTCAGTTTGTGCTTTTAAATCTACTCACATCGTTTCATGAACATGCTGGACAATAGAGGGGCTCATCACTGTAAACATCATTATTACCTCATATTTACTCACTAGCAAGAAAACTACCAGGAACCGCAGAGACCAGCAGGTCCTGATGGACATCTGCATGCAAAACAACACGCCATGCTCAGTGTTTTAGAAAAGGGAACAGTTGAGGATGCAACGTCTCTGAAGGCAGCTCTTCATCTACAAAATGCTTTGTAATATACGAACGTTACGAAAGTTTAGCAAAACATCAACACAGTCTTATAAAAACAGCAGGGAGAGTTGGGAGGGCTTCATACATTCCTTCATCGACCGCCTCCCTGCTCGGCATGCTGTCTGCAGGCAGGCGGCGCTTGCATTGGTCACGTTGTGTTTGTGTGCTTTTCTTCTGCTCTCAGCCGTCGTCGGCCCAGCATGCACAGCGGATGCTCAAGGTGCTGCACTTAGCATTTTTACACACGACTAAAGTCTGACCCTGAACTGGGCCAGCATGACAGAAACCTCATGATGTTTCCTCCGAAACGTTCCTGCTACAGGAGGATAAGAGTAGTTTGGTGTAGCGTACATCAACACACCGCTTGCATCCAATCCAACATTTCAAAGTCTGATCTGATTTTTCCTGTCAGAAAGCCTCTGACTCGACGGCCGGTCTACAGACCACTGGACTAGTAAGATCGATTATTCAGACCGGAGTTTGAACCGGAAGTCTTGCCAACGTAAACACTAGGAAAGATCACAGTTTCACCCTCTTCTGAGCTCCAAACATGCAGAAGCAAGCTACGGTTTTTGATAGTAAAAAAACATAGTTTTACACTTCCTATCGTACTCAAGACGCTGCCGTCAAATTGCTAATTAGTTCAGACCAAAATAGTCCTGAGGTCTGACAGTTGAAGACCAAAACATCAGATCAGATGATGCACATAGATACATGTTAAAGATAACAGGGCTTCGCAGATCGCTAGCATTTCCCTGTGAGTGTATCTCCAAGTGTCCAACTAAGACCGATACTTACCCTGACATGAATAATCGATCTTGCGAGTCCAGTCGTATCAGAGTGTAAAGAGTCGGATGCAAAAGGTGTGTTTATCCTACAAGCTCTGGAATACTTGGACTGGTTTGGTCCAAAAAGCAACAGCCACCAAGCTGACGGACCACATGGAGCCCGTTGACCCGATGAGTCACTTACAGAATCTCCAAAGGATGAAAACTGTGAGGAGAACTTCCTGATTCACGCTGAGCTGATCCAGCTACACTGTGCAAATTACAGGGTGATTGAAGGTCCCTGGAAAAGCTCTACAGATCAGATGTTTGGTGTAAAGACCTGAAGAACCATAGAGAAGCTCCAAAGGATTTGCTCTGTCCTTGTGGATCCACAGAGAAAGAACCAAGACAGGAACTGAGGTCTGGATGAGGACATGAGGACAGAGACACTGTGGTGAGGTGTGAGGTAATGTCACACAGGTTCGGGTGGGATACATCAGGGATCTGCTCTGAGCTCCTTCTTTTGAAGGAGTTCAAGTCCTGAAGCTGGAGGACGTCAACCAGCAACAGGCAGTGATCTAGCAAGGTGAAGGCTGAATTTGGAGAAACCGGGAAGGAGAATCTGATGGAGCAGGTGAGACGGAGTCACCTGTGAACCTCTAAAGGGAGCAGCAGGTTCTACCAGCTGGTGACTGCAAAGACTTTCTCAGCAGGTGAAGCTTGTATGAATGAATCTATGGTTCTACATAGATTCATGTGAAGATGCCACAGAGGTTGTTTTCCACAGTTTCAGGACCAACATAGTGACATCCTACCAACTGTAGCGGAGCTTGACACCTGGTGGTCAATAGCTTCCTGTACAAGTGGCATGTCCAGCTGCCTCACAGGAAGTGGACGGTGTCATGGCCTCCTGACCTTAGAAACAGCTCAACCATCCAACGATCTGCAGGGATTTCCTCTGAAAGTCCACTGATCCCAAGGTCCAGTTCTGATTCTGGTCAAATCCATCAGACAAGACGCAACAAGTACCCAACATGTCATTTCTGAAACCTCTGACTTGTCACAGCTTCTGCCATCAGCTTCCACCGGACCGGCATACTGAACAGAACCAACACCAACTTACAAAAAACCAAGGAAAGTCTGAGGACTGTGTTTGACTTTCTGGTCATTGTGGTTGTGATGACTTGTAAGTAAAGAAGAGGCAGGATTTCTCCAACTGTGCAGAGTCAGGGTTGGTCTGTAGACCAACCGGTAAATTGAAAGTCTTGCTTTCCGGCTCTCTCCTCACCGCAGTGGACCTGTGCAGTGTCCGCATTGCAGCGGCAGCTGTAGTGATTTGTCTATCAATCTCCTTATCCATCCTCCCTTTACTAATGAACAAGACCACAAGCTGGATGAACTCCTCCACTTGAGGGAGGAACGTCCCTCCAACCTGGAGAGGCCAAACTGGTCCAACCATTGTCTCAGACTTCCAGCCGCCTCACACTTGGCTGTGAACCGTCTCTGTGCATTCTGTAGCTCCAGGCCAGCAAAAGCCAGCAGAACCACATCATTTGTATAAATCAAGGAACAAAATCCACCGATCATCAAACTAACCCTTCCCGGCACTCGGCTACGCCTATAAATCCTGTCCATACAAATTATGGGCTCAATGTGAGGAATATGACAGCAACGATAGCAAAAAGCCCAGGTATATCTGTCTACTTGTTTCCCATGCACAAATTTCTCTGGACAAGTGCAAGTGATTGTCGCCTCATTGTGCAAGTTCCACAGGAAATAAATGGAGAAGAAGCGACGTCGCTTCTCTCACATGTCAAGCCCTTCATGAAGAGGACTGGTGATAAATGCCGGCCACGCCTGGAGTTCAACACGCACCAGAAACAGGTCTGGCTTAGTGTCAGTGATGCCTGTAAAGAGAATCCCTAACAAAGGACCCTGGATTTTGTCCTTGTGGAGCACCCCTACGGGTGCCCATGAGGGACACGGTTGAAAGCCTTCTCCAGCTCAACAAAACAAATGTGGACCAGTTGGGCAAACTCCCATAAGCCCTTGAGCTCCCTGCGGAGCGTGTAGAGCTGCTCCAGTGTTCCCTGGCCAGGACGAAAACCAAACTGCTCCTTCTGAAGGCTCAACTGCCTATTCTTTGTTCAACTATGTTCTTGG
Source organism: Alfaro cultratus (assembly GCA_903066825.1). NCBI lineage: Eukaryota > Metazoa > Chordata > Actinopteri > Cyprinodontiformes > Poeciliidae > Alfaro > Alfaro cultratus. Next base: position 9,937 of record CAEFZX010002551.1, on the reverse strand, counting down.
TTCTGGGATGTCACAACCTCTCTCAGTGCACTGAGGTTTCTTCTCAACAAATAAATGATCAATGGAAATGTTGACTGAACCTTTCAGATGCCTGTCTAGGGTGGACCAGATGGACTTTGGATCTACAGGTCTTATGATCTTCACCAGTTACCAGGAGAACAGCAGCTCTCTGACCAACAATGAGATCTGAAAAGCATCTCCACCTTCATCCAGAGAGGAAGACAAGTGTAGCTTAAGGGGGTTGCCATTGGGAATGATTTGATATGAAAGGCAGCAAATGTTTCAGTTGATGACATCATTAAAAGTACTAAACTAGCAGCAGCTAAAGCAGGAACCAAGGGGTTCCTAGACTTGGTCCCTCAAAACAAAACTGTGAAGGCCAACTGGTTCAAGGATAGATGACCCCAATGGCTCATGGGTAAATACTGCGTGCATCATCTTTAGCATCCGCTTGGACAAAAACCATAAGACAGTAAACATTTTGTGAGGTTGGTCTGCTGTGGTGCTGAAGTTCAGGGGCCGAACGGCCTGGAAGACTGGTATTCACTGGGCACTTTGGGCTTGATGCCCTTGCTGTTGTAGTAGTCAACCACCTGGTTGGGCACTTCTGCTAAGACGCTCTTAGCCAGAGCAGCTGGAGAGGCCTGGAGAGGACACAAGAGGAAACAAAATGTTGTTTGATATGAACTCCTGACCCTATTTTAAAGACTAGTCGGTTTTTCAGAAACAAAACTTCTTCAGTTCAAAAGGTGCTCTAACATGTCTGGAACTCAGCAATAAGGACATAGAATAGGCATAATGAGTCTAAAAAAGAATTTTAATGAATATCCTCTGGTTTTCTGAAACTCACATGTTTGAAGTTGCGAAAGGGAACAAACTGGACGATGTCCCGGAGGACGGGTTCTCCTTTGGGCGACCGCAGGATCCCGTCATCCCCATCCAGCATCTGCATGTCACCGAAGTCAGCGTTCCCGATCCCGACGATGATGATGGACATCGGAAGATGGGAGGCCTGGACGATGGCTTCCCTGGTGTCGGCCATGTCGGTGATGACGCCGTCAGTCAGGATCAGCAGAATGAAGTATTGCTGGAGCAGGAAGTTCAGGTCAGTTTAGATCAGAGGGAACCAGAGGTTCCTGAAGGCAGCGTCTCACCATGGCCTCTTTGGTGTGGACCTCCTGCGAGGCGGACTTGGCGACCTTCTGGATGATGGGGGCGATGTTTGTGGGGCCGTAGAGCTGCAGCTTGGGTAGGCAGGCCTGGTACGCCTCCACCACACCCTGGATACCTGAGCAGGTCCAAAAGGAACCACTTACAATGAGTCAGTCAGTCCAATAACTTCAGATGTTAATACGCAAAAGAAGCATATTTTAGAAGTGAAAATTTATAATTTTACTTAAATATAACAGGAAATCTGAGAGCTTTCTATGCATAAAGAGAAAAATGCAACAAAACTTATAAATAGTGAAGCTCATCTTCCTTGTTTATGACGCAGGATCAGCGGCAAAATTAAGACTACAGTCCATCCTGCAGTGGATACTTCCTAGTAGCAGGAGGCTATGTCCATTCTCAAGCTAGCTACTGATCTGAGTAATGATTAATGAAGGCTGGCATTGGAAAATGAGAAGGAAGCTACTCACTAATGCTAGCATTAAATATGCTAACAACTAGCATGTGCAAGCTGGTCACCCACTGGAAGGCCTTTGTCCTCTACTGGCCATCACCCCGGAAAGGCTAGCATAAGCTTTAAATAGGATAATAACTAGCATGCTAAGAAAACTCACCAAGAAAAATGATCGTCAGACTGTAACCGGCATCCATTAGATGCATTGGCAGCTAACTGTAATCAAATGTGACGCCAAGCATCAACATGCTCGATGAGAGGAAACTGAAGTTGGCTTCAGATTGAGTTTCTGATGAGCAGTGATGTCAGCAACGCGTCACTGACGTCGGAGTAATCTAACGCGCTGCTGTCTCAAATCCAGTAGTCAGACTACAGTTACTTATTGAAACCACTTTGCGTTACTATCTTCCTTGTATTTCCTCCACGCGTCTTGTTTAGCGATCGGCGTTTCTATGCGACAGAAATGGAAACAATGGAGGGAGATGCGCATTTTGTTGGTGGACAAACAGGAACTATTTTGAGTTTTTGTCGCCAAGTCTGATTATTATAAGCAGCTTTGGGCTTGTTTGTTTTTTTGAAGTTGCTTGCAAATTTAATGAGTCTCAAGTTGCGGTTTTGGGCCTGGAAATAAGCAGAGACTCATAATAAACCCTAGAATTTGTCTGTTATTAAGGTAGTTTTAGTCAGAATCTCCATGTTCTTCATTTCCCGGATGATCCGTCCCGCTGTGTCTTTGTTAATGTCAAGTTAATATATTTCCTGACGTCGAGCTTCGCTTTGCGCTCCAGAAAACAGCAAACATGGAGATTAATATGATCAGAGCAATAAACGTGAAAGCAGCCACGAATGAACGAGTCCGTAAAGTTGTGCAACTAAACGCCATTATAATTATTAATATTAAGATAAGTGTCACTAATCTGTGCAGCAGGACATCTGAGTTGAGGAGCTGCAGGAGGAGATCTGAGCTCTGACAGCAAACACAGGGCCGTAACGCACAACCTGGAGGCTGGGGGCAGGATGGGGGCTTTAAAATCCTTCTCAGAGTTTTCCAGACAGTAGAAACACACAAAAACACACAAATCACTAACTTTTTTTTGTACTGTTGTAACCATTAAAGAATCTCCCCTTCAGTTCAACCTTATGAGTGGAGACACATTGTTGATGTTACTATTATAAAATAATACAAAATAAGTTTTGGCAAAGATCAATGTCATTTTCACAGGTGGCAGAACGTTGTTGTCAGCAGCTGCTGAAAGTAACTAAAAAAGTTATTTTTAATGTAACTTAGTTACTTTCCAAATCAAGTAATCAGTAGTCTAAGTTATTTTTTCAAGGAGTAATCAGTAATCTGATTAAAGTTACTTTTTCAAAGTAACTATTCCATCACTGCTGATTAGGCATTTGTTTTAGATAGTTTCCTTTAAAGAACACAGTTAGAGTCACGGATGACCAGCCTAGGCAGGCTAGTTGTTGGTTTATCCAATGCTAGTGCTAGCCTGTCCTTGCTAGTGCGTTGTAGTTCTTACAGGTCACGGTTTCAGTTTGCCTCTGAGAGCGATGCTCCTGCTAACCCAAAATACACTCTGTCTTCATTAAGTCAGAGCCTGAAGAGCCGTTTTCTGAACTCAGGTTGACCTTTAGGCAGCGGACAGACTCAGACCTTCAACATGACAGTGTAACTAAAGCGCTTTGTCTTCCTCAGGAAGTCATTTCATACATCCAGAAGTCACTTCTTAGCTCCTCCAGAAACTAAAAGTTCAGGATTTTAAAAGCATTATTTTGATGATTAGCAAATTAAACCTGATGTCTGCAGTGTTTCCTTAAATCAAATACTTTGCTTCTTCCTCCCAGTCTGATTGGAGCAGCTAGCAGCAAAAAGCTAACAGCTAGCCAGCTAATGTAGCTTGATCCCTAAGGACTGCTGGATCTGTGTTTCTTTAAAGCTGCGTGTTGCAGCTGGTCTGAGTTTTACTGTGAATATTCTTTGACTCCAGGTCCTCAGCGTTTGGTTTGTCTAAACTCAGATACGATCACGCTGCGGCTCCTGTTTGCTGCCTGAGATTAAAATGACGCAGACGGAGAAGAGGAAACTTCATGCTGGAGGTCAGCAGACAGCCAGAGGAGCCATCAGCGCATCAAAGCCGCCGCTGATCAATCTGATCAATAGTCAGTGAGGAGAGGAAGGACGTGGCCGCTCTTCTTCTTCTTTTTCTGGAATACTCACTTCAGTTAAGAGTATGTTGTCATGGAAACAGAAATTTGAATTAAGAATAAGGTCAGGATGTTGTTTTAAGAACAGGATTTTAATTTGGGGTCAATTATTTAGTTTTTGGGTGGGAAGGAATTTGCTTGTGGGCAGGATTTAGTTTAGTCGGAGAGCAGAACCGTTCCTCTCTGCCGTCTGGGCCAATCAGAGAGCAGAACCGTTCCTCTCCGCCGTGTGGGCCAATCGGAGAGCAGAACCGTTCCTCTCCGCCGTCTGGGCCAATCGGAGAGCAGAACCATTCCTCTCCGCCGTTTGGGCCAATCAGAGAGCATAACCGTTCCTCTCTGTCTTTTGGGCCAATCAGAGAGCAGAACCGTTCCTCTCCGCCGTTTGGGCCAATCAGAGAGCAGAACCGTTCCTCTCCGTCGTTTGGACCAATCAGAGAACAGAACCGTTCCTATCCGTCGTTTGGACCAATCGGAGAGCAGAACGGTTCCTCTCCGTCGTTTGGGCCAATCGGAGAGCAGAACCATTCCTCTCCGCCATCTGGGCCAATCGGAGAGCAGAACCGTTCTTCTCCGACGTTTGGGCCAATCAGAGAGCAGAACCGTTCCTCTCCGCCGTCTGGGCCAATCGGAGAGCAGAACCATTCCTCTCCGTCTTTTGGACCAATCGGAGACCAGAACCGTTCCTCTCCGTCGTTTGGACCAATCAGAGAACAGAACCGTTCCTATCCGTCGTTTGGACCAATGGGAGAGCAGAACCGTTCCTCTCCGTCGTTTGGACCAATCAGAGAACAGAACCGTTCCTATCCGTCTTTTGGACCAATCGGAGAGCAGAACGGTTCCTCTCCGTCGTTTGGACCAATCGGAGAGCAGAACCGTTCCTCTCCGCCGTGTGGGCCAATCGGAGAGCAGAACCATTCCTCTCCACCGTTTGGGCCAATCGGAGAGCAGAACCGTTCCTCTCCGCCGTCTGGGCCAATCGGAGAGCAGAACCATTCCTCTCCGCCGTCTGGGCCAATCGGAGAACAGAACGGTTCCTCTCCGTCGTTTGGACCAATCGGAGAGCAGAACGGTTCCTCTCCGTCGTTTGGACCAATCGGAGAGCAGAACGGTTCCTCTCTGTCTTTTGGGCCAATCGGAGAGCATAACCGTTCCTCTCCGCCGTCTGGGCCAATCGGAGAGCAGAACCGTTCCTCTCCGCCGTGTGGGCCAATTGGAGAGCAGAACCGTTCCTCTCTGCCGTCTGGGCCAATCGGAGAGCAGAACCGTTCCTCTCCGTCGTTTGGACCAATCGGAGAACAGAACGGTTCCTATCCGTCGTTTGGACCAATCGGAGAGCAGAACGGTTCCTCTCCGTCTTTTGGACCAATCGGAGAGCAGAACGGTTCCTCTCCGTCTTTTGGACCAATCGGAGAGCAGAACGGTTCCTCTCCGTCGTTTGGACCAATCGGAGAGCAGAACCTACCGGCACACTCCGGGTTGTCCTTGTTGAAATTCACAGCGAAGTCGTGGGAAACCTGCAGGAAACAGGAAGCTGCATTTGATCTTTGATTGAACAAGAGAGGAATATGAGAGCTCACTTTCATCATCATCATCATCTGCTGTGGTTTTATTGGTTCTGATCATTCAGATCTGAAGTAATGGCCTGAACCCAAAGCGGAGCAGATCAGTTTCCTGCTGATCAGAATGCATCATGGGAAGGGAAATGAGGTCAGCAGGGGGCGCTGCTTGACATGCAGCAGCAACCTCTCAGAGCAGCATGCTGGGATGGCCCGGCGGGTCGTTACCTTGAAGTCTGGAGGGATCCGGGCTCCAAAGCCAAACGCTGGGAACATTTTATCACTGAAGAGAGAGGAGACAGAGAAACACTCTGATTGGCTGAGGGGAGGCTACTTCCTCTTCAGGAACAGACTCTGATTGGCTGAGGGGAGGCTACTTCCTGTTCAGGAACAGACTCTGATTGGCTGAGGGGAGGCTACTTCCTGTTCAGGACAAAAGTCCATCAGAATCTGATTTAGTCACATTTCTGTTTCCAACATCTGGAGTTTCTTCTCAAGTTTCTGAGGATAAGTGAAAATGAATGAAGTCAAATAATTTCCAAAATATAATATGAGGTCAACATCAAAAATATTTATAGTTTTTAAATCTTTAGCTTCTTCACAGGTTGGAGCAAAGTTCATCTTTCCAGAGTTTCTCATGGAGCTGCTTTAGAAACATGGACTGTGGATGTTAACATTAGCATTAGCAGCTACATGTTAGCACTGAGATGCTCCTGTAGCTTAGCATATCTTTGGTGATAGGCTAACTCCTTTTAGCACAACAACAGTCTTTACATGGCTTTGGGCTGAACTGAACTGATAACTAAACTTTTTAAGCTAATGAGTAGAAATGATAGAATCTGGAGGTGAAACCATCAGATTATTTTCATGATATTAATCTCAGCGAACCGTCCAGAGGGGATTCTGAGAGCCCAGCCTGACGGTTTGAGACCGCAGCGGGCTGAGCGGCGCCGGCGGTTCTGACCCACCTGTCGTAGTCCTGGCAGATCTCGCCCACGGCCACCAGCGCCTTCAGGTACTCGTTGGGCTGGAAGGGGTGGATGTAGTGCAGGGAGCAGCTGTTCCGGGGGTCGCCGTTAGACGCCGTGAAGTCGATGGCCACCTGCAGAGCAAACGGCCAATCAGAGGCTACCGACCGGGACACGTTTCCATGACGATCAGAAAGGAAGTCAAACTGAGAAAAACAGGAAGTGTCCTCTGGAGACAACAGGAAGCTGCTGAAACATAACACAGCTGGTTCTGGGTCTGGTCCTGGTTCCCGTTCCAGTTCTGGTTCCGGCTCTGGTTCTGGTCCTGGTTCCGGTCCGTATTCCGGTTGGGGTGCGAATTCCGGTCCGTATTCCGGTTCCGGTCCTGGTTCCAGTCTGTATTCCGGTTCCGGTCCGTATTCCGGTTCTGGTTCCGGTGCGAATTCCGGTCCCGGTCCGTATTCTGGTTCTGGTCCGGATTCCGGTCAGTATTCCAGTCCTGCTTCCAGGTCTGGTTCCGGTCCGTATTCTGGTTCTGGTTCCGGTTCCGGTCCTGGTCCTTAGCCGGATTACTGTTATCGGTTATGAGCTTCACTTTTTTTCACCTTGTTATTCGTCCAACAGGTTCCAAAATAAAAACAACAAATAAACAACATGACATTTCTAACTAAGTACTAAGTTAGCTAAATATTTCTGAGTTAGCTAAATACTGAGCTCCAAGTTAAGCTAACACAGTAACTATTTAGTTTTTAGCTCAATATTTAACTTGACAGCCGTTTAGCTGTGAGCTGCTGTGGAGATCATCTTCCTCCCTGCTGAGTTCTTGAAGAGTCGGTGAGTTGAATCCATGAATTTCATGTATTAAGACCAAAGTACAGCTGGTCCACCTGACATGCTACCGTTGGGAGCTAGCAGAGCAAAATGGCGTCAAACTGCAGTTTGTAATTGTCTTTGTTAGCCTCTATCTAAGCAGTTCCTTTAGCTTTAGCTTTGTGTGAATGTGATCTATGTGTATACAAGCAACTAGCTAAAAGAGATAGAAGAAAACACTATATTTATTGTCAGCACCGGCTACATATTACGCTTCCAACTCAATATTTGGTTTTGTAAATTCTGTTGCCAACAAGCAGAAATGGACTATCAAAATAAAAGCTGGGTCTTGTGTTACGTATCGCTACCCCGACCGTTTCTCGTTCTTTATTATTTTACTGGTTAGAGCCGCAACAATAAGTGCGTATTGATGTAGACAAAATGAAGGGCGAGTCCATCAGACGCTCCGTTTAATAGTTTCTTTTTTTTGTCTTCAAATGTTGTTTTTCTCTCTAAAAACGCACCACTCCTGATTTCATCGGTGGTTGGTCTTAGCAGACTGTAACTCCCAGGTGCTAAAATCCTTTAGCGTCCAGCCGGTTTTTAAAACCAATCAAAACAAAAGAAAACAAACTTCATCCCGGCCAAAAACCTCCGACGCTCCGGTCTGGGAGGATCCGTCCCGAGGTTCTCTGTTCCTTCCAGAGCTTTTCGTACTTTATTTTATGTTATTTCTTCACCAAAACTCCCTGCTGCCCCCCCACCAGAGAACCATCAAAAGTGCCAAAATAAAAACAACAAATAAACAACCAGGAGACGGAAGCAGATGTGAGCATGTAGCATGTATGTGACGTTTGCTGATGTTAAACGTCTGTCAGCCTTTAAAACGGATAATTTTTTGGTTTAAGCTGAAAGTTCATCAGAAGAAACGAAGATGAAGAGGTTTTTTAATCAGGAGTTTGGAAGATCAAGCTTTTAATTTGGTAATCCACTTCCACAAGCAAATTAACATTAGCTAAATATTTAGCCTTATATTTAACTTGCTAACTAAACATTTAGTTTGAAATGGTGACATTTACAGATGAATGAATAAAACTGAAAATGTGAAACATGAACTCCATGTTTTTCTGTAATGACAGGCTGAATAACCCAAACGATTTTTGTTGGTTTCTGTAGCCTTACAGGTGGCGAAGGCCTGATGGCCCAAAGTCCCGGCGCCCCGAAGACCCGGCGCCCCGAAGACCCGGCGCCCCGAAGACCCGGCGCCCCGAAGGCCCTAATGCCCGAAGGCCCGGCGCCAGAACGCCTGACGGCCCGATGACCGTCTGATCAGAGCCAGATGAGTCAAACTGGACCCAGCCTGTCTACTTCTGGCTCCACTGGAGGGTTAGGGTAGATCTGAGCCAGTTGGGCTCTAACTGGGACACAGAGACTGCCAGTGCAGTTGTCCTGGTTACCGTTGCCATGGCAACGCCAGGCAGACCCAGACAGCAATGAGAAGCAGGACGCTGATCTGGATCTGACCTTTGTGAAATTCTGAGATCTCTGGAGGAAATTTTCTGGGTCTTGATGTCTGCAGACGGATGTGTGTGTGTGTGTCTCTGTGTGTGTGTCTCTGTGTGTGTGTCTCTGTGTGTGTGTGTGTGTTCTTACAGTGAACTGTATCTGACAGCCGCCCATGATGTAATCCAGGAAGGAATGCATCTTGATGATCTGAGACAGAAAACAGAAACTGAATCACTGAAGCTTCGCCGTCAGCTGATCAGCCAATGAGAGCCAGCGCCGAAGCGCTGCAGGCGAACAGTTTCTAATCAGGATGAAGACGGTCGGAAAAATAAAGACTGAATAAAAGAGCAGAAGAAGAGTTCAGACCTGGAAACAGCAAAACTAAAAATGGTTTTTGTTCAGAACCAGAACCATCTGAAACGACCAAAGGTTCTGGACTGGACACCGGTTCTGACCCAAACTAACGAAATAAATTCAGAGGTTTCAGTCTGGAAGAGAACAGAACCAGTTCTCCTCTGGGTTCTGTTCTGTTTGGTTCTGTTCTGCTCTGTTTGGATCAGCAGGCGGAGCGGCTCCGACCCGGTGTGCTGTGACAGAACCGGACCTCTGGAGCAGAATTCACCTTGCACTGGTTCAGGATGACGATCCCAGAGTTCTTGTAGTTCTTCTTCTTGGTTCTGTATTTGGGATTTATGCACAGCCACTGGACCTGGAACGAAACAGGAAACAGGAAACAGGAAACAGGAAACAGGAGCGTCACTCAGACCTCTGGAAGGTTTTCCTCTGGATCTTTGACCCGTTTTGTTTCAGTGACGCGACGTCAGCATGGATCCATCTGAACAAACGATTCATGCTTTCATTGGCAAACAGTTCATATGTTTGACTGTGTTCACATTATTTATCAAATAAATTCAGTCAATAAAGTATTCACACCCCTAGAACCACTGACCCACAAGCTCAGGTCGTTTTACTGTGAATTCATGGTATATGAGGAAGCGTCGCCCCTCATCCAGCAGCGGTTATCACCCTGAGGTCGCCACCAGCTGTCCAGCCCGGCACTTAGCCTGCGGTTCTGTCTGAGTCCGGAGGGTCAGGAAGCTGACCCTCCGGACTTCAGCTTTGTTCCGACATGGAGTAACGGGTCCGGGATTTGTAGTCCAACGGCCAGCTGACAGGAAGCAGATAAATCACGCGGCGGCAGCGCGGCGGCAGCGCGGCGGCAGCGCAGCGCGGCGGCAGCGCAGCGCGGCGGCAGCGCA
>CAEFZX010002547.1:0-18714 GCA_903066825.1 Alfaro cultratus | reverse complement strand
TATATATATCTGTGGGTGTGTGTGAATGCGTGCGTGTGTATAGTATTCAGATATTCATCTGCTACAATGTATTTCTAAGGCGTAATTGTTGCTTTAAGCCTGGGAACCTCAATTCCTCGAGGACTGATGTCCTGTGACCATTAGATGTGTCTCTGCTTCAACAAACCTGAGCCCAATAAACAGGTCATCCAATAAACAGGTCATCAGCAGGACTCTAGAGAACCTGACTGCACACTGAGAAGGTACAATATATGTTTAAACATTTCTGCAGAACCTTATACACACAGTGATTTGCTTTATTTTTTAAATATAAATGCTTGATTTATTTTGCTAGTGTAGGCGTTTGGTTGTTTTTAGCAAACATTGGGTCAAAAGTTGTGTCTGAGTTTGTTGGGTTACAGAGAACAGGAGATTCATCTATCTTCATAGATCATGTTGAACTGTGCAAGATCCTGAATAGACTTCACTGGACCTCTTCTGCAGTGTGTACGCTGAACTAAGCTGATAACTCAACCCTGTTTTGTTAATCAACCCTGGATTGTCCAAATTTGATGCATGGCTGGGTCACCAAAGTAACACATCCATTGGTTTTAGTCCAGCAGATTATGGTGTGCATGAAGGAGGAGTTATGTATGGCAAAGCTTAGAAAACAATAATTATTACAATCGCTTCATGCTCCGATGCTGTTTTTGAGCTATTTGGGAGATGAGATTTTACTACTGATGTCCACTAGAGGTCAGAAGTGACATGTCAAGTACATGTCAATGCTATAATCTGGTTCATATTATGAAATTTTATTTATTTCCCAGATAACACATGTCTCAAGGTAACTGATTACATTTCTAATTAATCTGTACTAAAAAGTTCATCTCATGTTTATGTGCAAATGCTAAATAAATCCATGAAGAATATTTGACTGGCAGCTGTGTTTGCTTTCCACATTTAGGTGTAGGACTAATTTGTGTTTTATTCTCTTTATTTTTATTTCAAATCCAATAAAGATAACTTTGACTTAGTAGTACAGTTTTAAAGTATTTGTACTAAAACAATGAAAACTTCACCAAATTTAAAACAAATTATTTGTCATATATATTTCTTGCAATTAATTTGAGCCTCTTGTTCTTTATTTGTAACCATGTTGACTTCCATTGCATGTGTTACATGTCATATCCATCTGATGGTTTGATAATAATAATGATAAAATCTTAGGACTTTTCACCGTAGCAAAATGATGGGACTCAATAGTATTTTTTTTTATAAAGTAATTGTTAATTTAAGTAACTGGCACAGATACATCTGCAAAAAAATCTAGTTTAAATTCAACTTGAAGTTAAATGTAAAGATGTTTGAAAAATTCTGAAACTGACTTTAACAGACATGACAGAGTTTCATTTGTTCAGTTTGGTCATTGGTCAACCTTTTTTTTTTTTTTTTTTTTGCATTTTGCATTTGTTAGTAAGTCGTTTGGTCATGTTTGTCCAAGTTTGTCCAAGTTTTGTTTTAAATGGAAAAAATATACAAACTCCAAAATCACATTATTGTGTCATGTCATGTAATGAATTCAGATGTAGTGATCAACATAAGTGCCCCTAATTCCAATCCATCTGCTGACCAAACATTGATGCTCTGCAAAATTGGGACACACAGATGACACTATTGGCCGTCGTCCAGACACAAATGACTTTCATGAGACTGTTTAACCCAGTGGCAAACTAGATGCTCTCATAAAATAAACATATTTGCAAATGCTTGTGCAAATGTTTTGATTTTTCATTTTACTTCCTATGCTTATTTATTCTTTTTTACTTAACTTTTTTAGCTTTTGTTTTCCTGATTTGCAGTCATTTGCAGCCCAATTTCATAAGAGAGAAACAATTTCTAAAATTATCAAAATGAAATATTCTGTCTCAGCACTCAGCAAAATCCCACCCTGATCACAGTGGCTTTTAAAGTCATGTGGAATCATATCTGAAGATGTGAATGCTTGGTGAGACTTTTATGCAATCATGTGCACAGACTTCAAAAACCAAAAACAACGTGAGATGCAAATCCAAGGAGTGTGGTAAACAGAAAAGGTACAAGAGAGAGCTGGGCTTAGAGACTTAAGTGCAAAGGCTTCAGATTTGAAACTGTATTCGTATTTTCACTTTTTATGTTCAGTACAGCTGCATATTTATGCACACATTTACTTTTACCATACGGTTTGCATGTGTCTGAGTGAAAATGTTATCCAGAAGATTTTGAGCTTTGCAGCTTTTAGTTCAGGCCCACACACACCATCATGCACAGGCAGAGGTCTGCTGAAACAACAAGTGTTTTAAAAGTCAATTGCTTGGTCAACTTCTAAAGCCCTCCATTAGCCAGTGCGTATACAGAGCGGGCAAAAGCTGCAGTTCCATGCTGCAGAACAAAGAAGTCTCAAAGCATTGTCAACATGTTTCTGTTTAGGGACACACCTGGTGCCAGTATGACAATAGAAATGTATATTAAGAAATACATATTATTCATATGAAAATATATTTACATACCAAAAACGCTGATTGTGTAATGCATAAAGATTTTATTTAAACAATGTTTCACATTTGTATTCTAACATGTCTATGACGTTATTAATGAACATTTTCTGTTGGGATTTTTTTTGTTGTCCACTTGAAGACTGAAGAGGCATGTAGATGGCAGCTTCTACCTGAAAACAAGTAGAAGCTGGAATTGCTTAGAGTGTGATGTGTGGCTGCACAGATGTGGTGAGAGTAAGCAAAAGTTTTGTAAATTATTTGCATAAAAGCATGTATGTCAATATACCATGTTTAAATAAAATACTGCATAAACAAATACACATAAAATATTTATTTTTCATAAGTATCACTTTGTGCTTTCATTTGCATATCTTCATATGAAGAAACATTAATATTTTGTATGCGATCTTTCCATATTCTCACTCACTTTTTCTTGCTTAGGTAAACTGTTTTCTTGTTTGTCTGTGATGTAGTGTAGTTTGTATGTGTGCCAAACTAAACCTTTTTCTTTTCTTTTCTTTTTTTTTTTTTTTTTTACACTTTTGTTGACCTGTAGTTCAGGCAGACTACAGGTCAAAACATCCCTGCACTGGAACTTCTCATTCAAATTTTAGTTTTTAAGCTCACAATCTCCTAAAATGCCTCTAGATGGCACTGTGGCTACTTATTGAGACCTACAAAGTGGAACTGCCTGTTTAGCACATCAATTACACTGACTCACTGTGCTCATCTCCATTTAGCGCTGTGGTGTTATCTGCAGCCCTTTACTGACTGGTTCATATTAATTGTATCTGACGGGTGAAAATTACTTATGCGCATAAAGGAAAAATATTATTGAGCCATACGAGAGCTATATTCGCTGCATTATGACAAAAAAAAAGAGTCAGCTTTATTACAGCTTTTACTTTTTTCTAGTATTATAATTACACAGGCTCTCTCCAGGCTGTTTCTCTTGTGAATACACAGAGTTCAATTAGTAAGACTTTCACAAATTTTCTAATGCTAATTTTCATTTGGTAAGTTATTGTAGATTGGAAAACATGACTTAAAAAAAATATCAAAAAATTTAGTTAAATGTGCCAATATGCACAGATGTACACAGCTGCCGCATTGCAAGAGCAGTGCTTTGTTTATCAATATTGCTGCTTCCCCCTAGTTCTGTCTTGTAAAAATCTTCTTCTCTACATTATCCTGCAAAAATAGTTGCACCTTTTGTGATTTTATGTGACGTACCAACACCAAGCACTGCAGAAGTGCACTGGATAAGTGAGGTGGAAGAAGGGCACATGTCATCTATCACAAATAATTCAGAAATAAGAAGAAAGGGGTGGCATACATATGTATCGTCCAGCCAAGTCAGTGCTTTGTAGAACCACTATTTGTACAACTGGAGTTACTGTGTCTACCAGCTTAGCACATATAAAGACTGAAGTATTGAGCAAGCATTTGTTGATACTACTCTTCAAGTCTTGCCACAGATTTTCAACTGGTTTTAGGTCTGGTCTTTTACTGGGCAATTGTCACCATTTTAATGCTGTAAGTTTAGGATCATTGTCCAGAATGAGGGTGAACCTTTGTCCTAGTCCAAGGCCTTTCTGGTTTTCTTCCAGAGCCACAGCATGATGGTGATATCAAAATGTTTTAAGGGGTTGTATGTCCACAGGAGGATACTGTTCACTAATTAGGCGCCTCCTGAAGATAGTTGTTTTTTTATATCAAAAAACATTTACACCTAATACTTTCTTATTCTTAAAAAAAAAAAAAAAAAGTGTCCATCCCCTTTCTTTCTATTTCACATTTTTGTGATTGTGTTATCCTGAGATGCGAAATAAAATCCAAATGTAATGTCTTGAATGTTGTGGTTATAATGTTATTTGATAAAATGTTGAATAATACATTTGAATAGCCTGGTTATTAATTGTATGTTAATGTTATCACTTTACATGGTACAATTAAGTAATTTAGATGCCATAAAAGTGACATTTTATCATAAAGGTTGATAACTCGTTGTAACCTGTTAAAAACAGTTTGATTCTGATCAAACATCTAAACAACATAGATTCTACAAAACTGCCTCCCTTTTTACACTTGAAAATGAATTATTTTGTCACAGCTTACTTTTCTGTCTCATTGTTTTTCTCGCTCTGAGATTCAACCTGAAACCTTCTCCGCAGTAACAATGTTTTTATAAGTAAGGTAACTATGGCTACAACATGTATTCAAGCACCTTTAAATCATGCAGAGCTGGCACTGGGTGAGAGGTCAGTGTACAATCCTGTTTTACATCAGCTAACAACAGAAAATAGGTAATTACTTTGTGGATATTTGTACGCCATTGCTTCCATTTGATATAAAACACATCCTCTCGCGCCACATTTGAAAATTATAAATTCAATTTTCAAAGAATGAAAGACAGCAATTCAGAGAATGTATCCTCTGCCCTCATGTTTTTTTCTCCCCCTCTGACTAAATTGAAGCCAAACAAAAACCTGGGCCACAAGTGTGCAATTTTGATTTCATCTAATACTGAAACAACTTGATGGACAAATCTACGTTCATGTGCACAACACTGAAATATAAAAAAGTTGTCTTTTTTTAAAAAAAAAAATGACTATCAGTTATATTTTTGTTGTCAAGGTACTCATGCCAGATGCTGCTTTGAAAAATAACATTTTGTTATTTGTAATTCAGAGAAGCTTCATTCAATGTCCTTGCAAGACCCAGGCAATTTCAGTAGAGGGCTAAGGTAAGGGCTTCAAGGTGGAGGTTGTAGTAGATGGGTTTTTCAACTTTATTTCACTTCACGCTAAAAGAAATAAGCATTACAAAAATTGTGAGCATGCTTTATGAAAGTCCTTGGCACTTCATCTTAAACTATGCCAGTTTCTTTTTTGTCAATTCATTACTTGTTTTGAAATGGCTTGTTTTTTCTTTTTACAATCCCTTAGTCTGTGTTTTCTTCAGAGGCCTGACTTCTTACTGCCATGCCTTTCCCGGCAAATGTTTTCATGTGCATCATTGCATGTTTGTTTAATATTAGCCAAGTCACCAGTGCAAAGCTATGCTGCCCTGATTTCCTTTCTGTGTCTAGAAACCCTTCATATGACTCATCTCATTGTATCCTCAGCGTAAAAATCTCTGTCACTTCCACCTCGTCACAGTGATGCTTTTTGGGGAGCATGCAGGGTTTTGAAAGGCTGTATTTTATGCCAAGCCATGATCTTCTTGTAAGCTAATCCCAGATGTTTCTGATGCACTAGCCTTGCCAAAACATTCAAACAAGGGAGAAATATAGAACTAATGTTCAACTTATTGTGGGTTTGACATGCAATGTCAGTGGCTACAAGATATTTGCACTTGTGTTCACACAGCTCTTGTGTCGTCTGCATCAAAGTCATCACCTAACACAGTATTTCTTTAGTTTTTGTCCTCTCCTGCTGTTTGGACTTGTGATCTGGCTTGTCTGTTGTGTGTTTGAGGCCACTTTTAAATGGAAATTGTTTTACAGGACATGCATTGTTGGAGTGCCAAGTCATTAAAATCTTGGTTTTTCCACATGCTGAGATACCTTACAGGTCCCCTTGTGGGTGTGCAAAATTGACACAACTTAAGCTATTGATGAGCAAACTAGGCCAGATGAATTTGGTCTCAGTACTTTCACATAATAGTGTATGGCGTTACAGCTTTTTGGTATGTTTTAATGGGTAAATCACTGTGCCATATGGTTACTGTTCTTGCTTTTTTTCCCCCATTTAATTTGTCTGCTCTCATTTGTACCCCTTGTTTCTTCTATCGCTCCTTCTGCCCTCCATTCCAGGTGCTAACTTTGAAATAATTCAACATGCACTCCAAATGACTGTGAATCATTAATTCAGGATATATGCATATTTCTATACTTCCAGTTATTTCTTGCCCCATTATTGTCCTTGAATCATTTTAATCTTTTTCCTTCAGTTATGTTTTTCTCATATATTTTGTTTGACCCCCTTTTGCTTTTTTTCAAGAAGATGCAATGTCATTAGTGTTGGAGTAGTTTTCACTTTATGTCAGGCTTTCGCCAAAGTAGTACCGGGTTGTTCCTGAACATAACTGGTTTCCTTTCCATGCGGAGTGTGACAGTTTTACTCAGATGGCAGTAGGTTGAACACAGTTAGGTGTTTCATGCACAATGGTCCCAAACATACATCAAAACTACTTTAGAAAGCTACAAAACCCTAAACTCAACTCAAAATTTGCTGACGATGCTTAAAGGCTGACGTTACACAAAGAAGCAATTTAAAAGGTTAAAAGAAAAAACAATATCTAAATATCTGGGTAGAATTATGTCACAAGCTTGTTGACGATTAGCTTCTTAATTTCAACATTTAATAAAAAAAAAAAAAAAAAATATATATATATATATATATATATATATATAAAGTTTATTTATTTTATTAATTCATTTCACAAACTGAAAGACGGTATATACGTTAATTACACATAGATTCATGTTTTAAAATCTGTATTTCTTTTAAGTAGGATGATTTTCTGCTTACACAATGAAAACATGACATAATTCCCCGCAAGGTTAGAATATTACATGAGACCAATGGAAAAAGATATCTACATATTTGAGCTTAGTGACATTTTAATTTTAATTGCTGCTATTTCAGTTGTTACTTTAAAAGAGAACTTTTAACCTGACAAACAAGCATCACCGGGTCGCTTTATAATTTATTGAATATGACTAAGCTGGTCTATACAGTTCTGGCCTTTTATGGAGAAATACAATTCTGAATAGACTTAATGTGCTCAGTTCTTTCTTTTTTAAAAACATAATTGAAGTTGTTTTCTTTTTTTCCCCAAATAAATAATTACAATCCAAGTTTATAAATGTCCTCATTGAGGGTCTTATTGTACTGCTGCACTATCTGGAAAAGTTATGCCTCATTTTTAATAAAGTGACTTCTTGGTACACCAGTGGAGTTGTTTGATATTCAATATTTGAAGGGACTCGGTGGGTAGGCAGCATTGTTTCTACCTGTAATTTAAGCAGCCAGATGAACTTGACTGACATTGTACTACCACAACAATATAGATTACTTCAGGAAACAGATATACTGTGATCCAGTGTGAACCATGAAACACAGATCACTGAAAACCACAGTAACATCAATCTAATAAATCTAATCAAACTTCAAGGATAATGTGTATAACAGCACCAAATAATTCAAAAGGAATGATTTAAAAAAAGAGAAATTCCTCTCATCTTCCCATCAAGGTCAATTCATAGTGCTCTATCATTTTTTTTCTCAAGTGCACCGAGCACATCATCTGGTAAAGACACATTTTTACAAAGGGGAATCAGTCAGTCAGCGACACACATTCTGTCCCCCATGGCCCGCCCCCTGAAAGAAGACGGAGCAGCTCTGCAGCAACTACGTCACCGTGGACACGTGAGACAAACTGCCCAGGATCATTTTCCAGTTGACTCCTACTTAGCTCCTTCCACACTGAGCCAATTTTCAACAAACGCAGTCACACATACAAACGAGCACAGACCCGTGGAGTTATAATGCACCAGAGCATCCGTCCACCCCCACACACACACGCACACACACACAAAGGCACAGCTTACTCTTGCTGCATGCCAAAGCAGGGGTCACAGCCACTCGTGGTGAGTGAATGCCAAGCAGGCTGGAGCAGATGAAGAGACGAAGGGAATCACAACACATGCTTTGCCTCCCCTCTTTTCCACGGTCACTCAGTGTTGGCCTTTCCGTGTTCTCTCGATCCCCCCCCCCCAGGGCTGTTTGTCTGAGTGTTTCAGCCATAAGTGACACTGCTTTTCATCCATTAGCCTTATTAATCTTTTTTAATCGGCAGAGAGTTCACACTCGTTGGCAGCACTGTTATCCTTTGGGGTTAACATTCAGCAGTTTAGCAGCCAATAGGTTACTTGTTCTCAATTACTGACCGATAAAACATAATCACACTTGGTGACATTTCGGAAAAGAAGCCTGGGCTCGAGGGCACTTTAGACAATCACACAGATACACACTGATTTTTACATGACTGAAAGGCCAAACATCATATTTTAGAGCTACAAAAAAATATTTACATAAACTTTATGAAAAGATGCCATCAGAAAAAATATTTTCAGTATTGGATCGGTTACGATCACTGAATTTATTTCATCTCGGAAAAATTGAATAGATTTTTTCACATAGATTTATTACATTCTGTGAATCGTGAACCAAGTTTCTGATTAATTCATCACATTTTAGTTGAAAATTACGCAGCTTGTTTTAACCCAGATCGAAGATTAGCTCTAACAATGCTCGATCCTATAGCCTCATCAATAAAAGTGGCTTTTACATTACAGAGACTTGTTATTCTTTCTGTCTAAAATATGAGAATCACCCATAAGGTGAGAGAGTGTGAACGTTTAGGTCCCCACATAATGAGTAATAACTGCACAATCACACACACACATGCACACACATTAAGTTAAGAAGTAGAGCAGGTTAAATGAAGCAAGGGAGACAAGGAGGGATGAGTTAAATGAAGGAGAGAAAAGGAGCTTTCCCCTCCACCTCATTCTAATCTGTTGCGATTGTAACCATAGTCAGGTCTGTCCATGGCCAGATGGTCAACAACAACACACACACACACACACACACACACACACACACACACACACACACACACACACACACACACACACACACACACAGATGCACTCACATATAAATTCATGCAGGATGACATCCAGAGGCTTTAATTCTCACAGGAAGCAATCTGATTTGCTAAATCTCTACACATGGTTTTACTGATAAATGGTGAATTGGTAGAAATAGAAAAAAAACAAAAAACAATGCTGTGAAGGCTAGGAGATATTCTCTTCGAGTAGTAGAAATGTAAAGGAGTAAAAGCAGAGAAAGGCCAGGATAAAGACAAAGTGCAGGAAAAATTTGGGACAAAATAAGACTTCTCCCTTTTTTATCTCCTCTTGTGTTGTTGCAGAGTGTGACTGCTTCGACCCGCCGGCGAAAGGGTTCGTGTTCAATCACACTTTCTAGCGAGACGGAAATTAGAGTGCACTCTTCGAGCTCCGTGGCACACGCAAACACATGTGCCTGCGCACATACACTTGGGCTCAGGCCTCACCCGCGTGCACAAAGAGAGACACACTTCCCGCAGATGGACCCACACAAATCTGTGTCTGCTGCATCGCATCTGTTTTTTTTTTTTCCATTCTTTTTCCCTGAATAACCAGAAGCCGTTGCCTGCTTACTGTATCTGGCTGACTGGACGCTTCAGGGCAAGTTTGACACGAATCCTGTCTGATGCCTGTTTTTGCACTCCGATAATTCAATTAGGGGGATGGCCCTTGCTCTGCTGCACATGCCGACCTGAAGCTGAGCCAGAACCCCAGGCCACTGGGTTATAGTGAGAGGGGGGATACATTACACGGTGTTACCTGCACTTGCTGACAAGGAGAGACAAGGCATGACCTGTGGAGCATTTTAGCCAGCTCAGTGGCAATATGACCAGGGCAACTCCACAGGAAGGCTGCCCACACACAGAACACAGAGCAGTGCATATGCCAACCAAAAAGAGAGAGAGAAAAGGAGTTGAGTTCTAGTTGTTCCTGTTTTATGTCTAGATGTGTTTTGTTCCAGATTCCTAGAAAGAGGTGGACTCTGATGATACTAATGCATCGTCAAAGCAAGTGTTTTTCTTTTCATATTATTTGCCAGGAAGATGCAGTCTTGCCATAATGTTCTCTAACTGGTAGCACCATTAACAGAATGAATGAGTGTTTGGTACGGCACTTTTTAAACAAAGCAGTTCAGATAATTAATTTAAACAATAACAGAAAGAGGTACAAAAACCTTTTTATATGTTTTTTAAATTGCTTTTAATTACAGACTCAAAACCCATGATGTAGCTTCCACATATGTTAGGCACAAGTGCTTTTAAGCCATTGAAATGTATTTTACTTATATTTTCCGTAGGCAGCACATAATTCTAAAAAAGAAGAAAAAGAACACATGGATATTAAATTCTGTTAAATATAGAATGTACTTTAGCCTCAGTATTAGTTTAGCCATTCTGTCGCTCCCTCAGAGGTTTGTTAGAGTACACTAGCAAACAAACTGCATCATGAAGAACAAAGAAAACAGCAGCTAGAACAGGAATATATTTTTGGGTAGGTTATAAACTTACATCCCAAACTCTGAACATGGAGCCCTTTTCAATCCATCATCTGAAAATGGAGAGAGTATAACTGCAAATCTACCAAGACACGACTGTCCAGCTAAAATGACAGGATGAGGAATGAGAGCATAAATTAGGGAAGCAGCTAAACGGCTCACGGTGACTGAGAGGGCCTGCAGAGATCTACAGCTCCGTTCAGTGGTTAACAAACTTTTTCCTATTAGGGCCAAAATTGTTTAACTAAAAGAACCAAAGGGACACAATTTATTTTCTTAATTAAAGCAGAAAAAACAAATTCTGAAGACTTCTTTTCATTTCTTCAATTATATACTAAATTGACAATACTTTATTAAAGCAGTTTTGTAGAATCATTGTTGAACCAAAATATACACAGTTGCTGTATTAAATGACAGATATATTTTCCAGAACGTTTTGGGGTTCACTGTTTTCATGTTTATTTTATTTTTACACTGGGCAGCGATTGCTGTTTTGAATAGTGTAATCAATAAAAACAAATATGACTAAAAGAAAAATACTTTGTCTCATACCTAAAAAATGTTTAAAGAGATTTTATTTGTTTGCAAGGGGCCAAACAAAATCCTCCAGAGGGCCGCATATGGCCCCCGAGCCACACTTTGGACATCCCTGGCGTAGGTGAATTAATTTGTTGACAGAACAACATATTAATGATCTGACATGAGAGACCAAAAAAGAAGCTATTGTTGAAGAAAAGCTATAAGAAGTTTGCAGCTCAGGATTATCCATTAAAGTTACACAGTAAACATGAGGAAGAAGGAGATTTTTAAACTACATCTACAATGCTGTAGATCAAATGTAAATGTAAAGCCAGCAACAATTAAATGACTTCAAACAAAGACTAGTAATGTTAGAATAACCCAAAATCCAGATCTAAATCCAAATTCAGAATCTGTGGTTGGGCTTGAACATTTCTGCTCTAGATGTGCAAAGCTGGCAGAAAGAGTCCGCAAAAGACAAAAAGTGAAACAAATGTAGCAGCAGTTTATAATTTTGTAAGGCAATATAAAAAATAAAAGTCTGTCTGCCCACCAGTTCCAACTCTGAGCTGGTGTCATATGTTCAAGTCACAGTGAGAGTCAGAATGAGATGTTGCTACCAGACGGCAGACAATTTGAAAAGGATACAGATAAGTGAGTGGTATCTGGAATTCAAGCATTGATTTTGGAGGTTTTTGCTCCCTTTCCAACCTGCTAAAATACAGTTACTACATCACAATCCCACAACGCAAGAATGCAATTATTGAAGTAATTTGTTCAGTTGTAGGTGGAAGAAGATACTATATTGATTTGCTTGAAAGAATTCTCTTATGTCATTTTGCAACTGTGGTATTCAGATTATGATTCACAGAATACAATTACAATATGGAAACTAAATGTGTCCTGAAAATACAAAGCTTCAAGGGCAATGTCATTATCGCAGTTTCATAGATTCATATAAAGCCTGAAGTAGCTTGTAGCGCTGCCTTGTCTGTTTGCTCGTCTCCAGCGACACATGAGATAGACCGAACATGCTGCTCTTTTAGCACAGAAGACTGTGGAAAAGTTTTCCAAAGTAATAGTGAAACCAATTTAAGAGTAATTAGAATTTATGCATTTTTTGGGTCAAACGATTTCATGGTTATATATTGTAATGACGCCAACACCGCAGCTGTAGTCCCGCCAAACAGGGTTTATTAGAATAAACACGAGCTGCTATTCCTGAGGCTACAGCTCATGCCTCCACTGCTAACCCCACTCTGAACTCTCCCCCACTTCTGGTCCTGGTACTGCCGCTCTACCGATCCCCCGCCCACATGACAGGTCTAACACAGCCAGCAGAGTCAGACGGGGGAAGCCCATAACACTCTGCACATAACAACAAGGATCACAATGCAACTTATAACAAATACACATAACCATTTGGATCCCAGCAGAACTAAAACACAGAATCGTTACAATATTTTCTATAGCTAAGATATTACACTACATAAAAGCTGATGCAGAGCATGCAGATTGTTATACTCAAGTAAAGTTCTAACAGCCAAATGGCCTACAGTGTTCAATTTGTTCAATTGATAGCTTACCTATCAATGAGGCATTGATAGGCATCGAGCAGACCTACTTCGAAGACAAAAAGCTTATGAAGGACTAAACAAAAACCACTCTCTCTGCCGACTCGTCTTGTACATTCTGCCTCTCCTTCTCTCATTCCCTGCGCCGTAGCAACTGCCACGCCAACGACGGTGCTGCTCGCTTCTCCTCTTAGCTCCACGCTTGTACATTTGATTTTAGCATTGATAGCTTACCTATCAATGCAGCATTGATAGGTAAGCTATCAATGCTGCATTGATAGCTTACCTACATTTCAGCAATAAGAACACAGTATTAAAAAAAAATTATAACTTGATGAACTCCAGATTAATTATGCCATAAAAAACAAATAAATAAATTGCAGGTGGTGTACTTTCTTTTTTTAAAAATCTTGACTGTATGCAAAAAACAAACAAAAAAAACATTAAGATAAAAAATGGTGACTAAAGAGTGAATTTTTAGCATATTTTCATTTTTTAGTAACGTTTTCTTGATGTTTAATTTGTTTGTCACTGGCTACTATATAAACATGATTACGGCCACTTCACACTCGCCTGCTAACTGTTCCAGTTTTGCAGGCAATTATGATCTGATTAAGCCAATAGGACCACATCATCTCTGAAAGGGACCACATATAAAGTTGAACATCTGCAGGATTATGCCATTATTTAAAATAAATTGCCATTTTCATTGTAGAAACAGAGATAAATGTAAAAGGGAAGCGAGGATGACAATTGGCTAGGATAATTATTTGTATGTTTTATATGTTTAGTACAATATCATCAGCAAAAGGATTGAGCGCATTTGAAAATTTAGTAAGTGTACTGTCAGTTCAGAGATTAAAATTCATAGCCCTCTCTGTCGCACACACACACACACACACACACACACACACACACACACACACGAACGCCTGCAACAAAATACAAGAACACACCCACAAGCAGATCACATATGCTCAGCTTTACACGAAGAAAGAAACAGAGAAAACTCACTCATCCATAAAACTCCCCCACTCTTTCCCTCCAAGTGTCACACAAACGCCCTGTGTTACTTCTACTCCACTTCTTCACTAATGCCATTCTCCCATTCTTGAGAGGACAGTTTTGTATGTTTGTTCCCTACCCCCGACACCCCATCAGACAAGTTGGGGAGCACTGAACACCTCTAAACTAGGACAAGCAGAAGGCCAGAGCAAATATATTTGCTCTCTGAAATGTTCATGCATCTGCACTAGTTTGTTCTGTGTGGTAGGTTTGAAAGGGAGTGCTATTGTTGGAGCGGAGATTGTACCTCTGAAAGTGAAATTCACTCAGGAAGCATTGGTTCCGGGAGGAGATGAGTAGTTTTTTTTTTTGTTTTTTTTTTTTGCCTTACAAAGACACACAAACGTGCATACACAAGTACATACAGAAATGCACAAGCTAATGGCCCACACGCACAAACACACGCAGACTCACGCACAGATATGCGCGCACGTGCATGCACACACGCATACACAGTTCCATACATACATCTCTCCTGAGGCAAAGAGAGGGTAAATGAGTTGATGGAGGCTTGCAGGTATGGATAGTATTAAGAGGGATATTTTTAGTGGTTTGAGGGTCATAGAACGCTTACAATAAACTTCTTCCTCTGATAAAAAAAAAAAAGAAAAACAAAACTGCACAAGCAACATGAAAAATAGATAACTAAAAAGCTCTTCTTGTGGACTCATGGAGAAGAGCAACGAAGAAGAAAGAAAGCACATTCCAGAAATTACTAAAGCTAGAGGCTATTTATTTGTCTGAGAGGTTTCATTGTGAAAGTTGAGAAGTTCAGCCCTTTGACACGCAAACACATCACTCAGTCCTTGACAAAAAATATTCACA
This sequence comes from Alfaro cultratus, assembly GCA_903066825.1. Lineage (NCBI taxonomy): Eukaryota > Metazoa > Chordata > Actinopteri > Cyprinodontiformes > Poeciliidae > Alfaro > Alfaro cultratus. Next base: position 4,017 of record CAEFZX010002547.1, on the reverse strand, counting down.
CCCTTTTAAATTGTTCATAATTAATCACGATAACAAAAAATTCAATGTATTTGGGTGGAAGGGGAAAAAACAATGTTTTTAATGTTTCTGAATCAAAAAAGTAAAAATCTGAAGCTAGCTCCCTTCACTATGATAACCCCAAATAAACACAGTGCAAAAAATAACATTTAGAACTCATCTGCTATGTAAAAGAACTCAACTGACCACAATTTAATTTCAGTAAAAAAAATTCAGTTGACAGAGAGAGTCATGAAGACCAAGGTTAGGGTGACAGGTTAGGGAGAAAGTTGTGGAAAGGTTTCAAGTATTGTTGGTTATGAAACAATACACCAAAGGTTTTGTCCTTTTACAGAGTGATGTAATGATCTTTGTAGTATTACAAGCTATATCTTGTAATACTACTAAGATATAACAAGTTCAGTTTACAGTTTGCAACAAAGCATTTACAACTATACACAGCATAACACACCATGCACATTGTGAAATCTGATCACGGCAGTATAATGTCGTGGGGATGCTTCTTTAAAACAACAAGCAGAGAAGTCAGAGTTAATGGGAAATCAGAAATAAATACAGGGCAGCACAGAAAGAAATCAAATCTGGCCTCCTAAAAAAAGATATGAAGTTTTATGCATAGCAAAATGTAACTCTATAAAGCATTAGTTGGCCTGAAAACAGATACATACATTTCATGTGTTTACAAAATTAGCTATGCATCATGTTAGTATTAGTATGTAGCAATGATTCCAGCAGATAATTCCTGTGTGATTAGCAAGCAGCCAAGATAGTGAAGATATCAGACTGTGACATTTTACAAAGAAAACAAAGAAGCAGGAAAATAGCTCAAATGAAAGTGAGAGTGCGGAAACGTGTGTAAGGAAGAGCAAAATAGTTAGGGAGGAATAGGCAGCGTTGCATATGGTCCAAACATAACAGTCAGAAACTAACTCAAAGCTTGAACAACTCCCAACAGAATCATTTTCTGTGTTTTCTTGTACCAAAAGCTTTGAACTTTGAGAGAAAAATATGTTTTTTTAAATCAGAAATCTTTCTGCAGGCTGTTTCTTAGTCAGGGCAAGAAGCAAGATACTTCTCTAGCCCATATTTGTTGACAAAACATTTGGGACAGTCAGCAGAACCGTATCATGGGAAGCTCTGCTTCAGCCAACTCTTTAGTTTTCAGTTATTCAAATGCATAAATAAATGATGAACAGACAGAAATGGATTCATGCATAAATATGAAATAGATCTGCGCCTAAGCGTTTACATGGACAAAAAAGGTGTATTAACTTCTGGGGTTTGGTGTTTACTTTTGTGCAGCTCATAGCAAATCTCAGTGCACTTGCATGAACATCTGACAAGCAAAAACACACATCAAATTCATTTTTACCAGAATGACCAATATTCCTCTTCAGAAGCACCACCCCCGGCTACAAGCTACGTTAACATTTAGCTAGTAGCAAATGGGGAAAAAAATACCCTTATCTCCAACATCTAAATAGAAATCTGTGGAAATATGTTTTTAAGAACCACTAATACTATTTTACCGCCAGCAGCCTGCACTGTTGATACAAGGTGGGATTTTTCCAAGATTTATGCTGTTTAGGTCAAAGTATAACCCAAATGTCTGGATTTCACTGCTGAAATCCAGACTTTTTAATCAATTCAACATTTTGCTAACTGTCATTGCCCAATTTTGGCGAGAATGTAAAGTGTCAGCCGTATTTACCTGTTCTTAGCTGCTGTAGCGCATCTGCTTTGTGGTTGTGCATTCAGAGACACCTTTCTGCCTTCCTTTCTGTAAGTGGTGATTCAAAATATTTTGCTTTTCTATCATCCTCCACCAGTTGTCTATTCTCCTCTGACACCAGTAAAGCATTTTATCCTCACAGTTACAACAAAGGTAAGTCATCTTCAACTAGATCCCTGAATGTGTTGAGTTCTTGCCATGAAATGCTGATTGGTTATTGTGTTAAAATATTTTTTAGTGCAAAGTTGGCTCATTTGGATTATATTATAACTACGCTACATCCATGATCAACCCAATTTGATATATAGCACTTTACATGCAACTAAATGTAAGACAGTATTCGTTAAGCCTTTAAACCTTAATTTATTATAATTTTGATGATTATGGCTCACAAATAATTAAAACTGAAAATGCAGTGTCTCGGGGAAGGATATAAGAAGGATATTGTATAAAAAAATGAATAGTGTAAAACAAAAATGTCAGACTTCTGGAAAATATGTTCACTTCTATGGATTCAGTATGCAGACAGGCCTCCTTTGGCTTGAGCTACTGCATCAAGGCAACATGACATTGAGATGATAAGCCTCTGGTTCAATGGTTGTCTTCTGCACATCTGTTCAGTCAGAAGTTTTCCCCATGGTTTTGCAGCCTACTGACCCAGAGTGAGAGACCTTATAGAGGCTTAGAGAACCTTTGCAGGTGTTCTGAGTGTTTTTTTCCCCGTTAGCTGAATAGTGTGTGACATCACAAGTTTCCGATATTTAACTTATTTACACAATTAATTTTCTTGAACACTGATTGTTGGGTTTTTATTTTCTTTTGTCCATAATCATAAAACAGAATAAATGGTTGAAATATTTCATTTATCTGTAATGAATCTGTCTAATATGAGTTTCACTTTCTGAAATGACTGACAAAAAATATCGAACTTCTTCCTGATATTGTAATTTTTTTAGATGTACCTGTACAAAAACCCTTCTGAAGTGGACAATATGTACTTCCAGTGGAAGTACGCCTTTAAGTTGCTCTGCTTTGTTCACATGCTTTATAACTTTTACTTCAATAAAGAAAATATTTAACCTTTGCTTTGTAGAGACAATCAGAGTCAGACAGTTGGATTTTTAGAATTTGCCTCCTCCTCATGATAAATAAATTCTGAAATAGAAAATGTTAAAATGCTTCAAACTCTGAGTTAGACTCCAGTTTCTTTTCCACAGTACTTTGGAAGCAGAGAAATAGGCTCTTGAAAAGAAGGATTTGTGACACAAAAGTAATTTAACAGTTTAGGTGCACAATTGAAATAAGCAAAGCGAGACTAAGATCGCTGACCTGAGCTCTCATTTATGAAACTTTGCATAAGAAAAGCTGTAAATCCAGGCAGTAAAACCAGCGGTGCACACAAAATAATTAGTTTTTATTTCATGAGGATATACACAGCTGGTGTTTGTCAGCCATCATAAATCCCAAACAACAGTGAAGCAGTACTTAAAAACAGCTATTTGCATTCATGTAGGATTGAGTAACTACTGTATATGGTAAATGACAAACTGCCTCCCTTCAAAAGGTCTTTACTATATACCTGTTGCTTCCAACAAGGGAAAAAGAAAGTAAAAAGACTCCCAACTGAAAAATGCTAATAGATTTCAAAAGAATCTTTACATTTTTATCTGTGTTCATTGATGTTGTAATCCCTTTGATATTCATCGCATTTTCTGAGTTGTCACACCCTTTGTTTTTGCAGCCCCAACTGCATTTTTGAAAAGTATAGATCCTGATCTGTAAAAAAATCAATAAACCTATTTATGATGGGAGGGAGGATTATGGTTTTTGGCAGTAAACAACCATCTGTTGCGTAACCTGTCTGACATTTCCAACTATGATAAACTTGCACAAGCTGAATAATTATGACTTGGTTTCTGACACCATGTTAACGTAACATTGAAACCTCCAGGAGCTCACAGGTTCTCCTTTAACATCTTTGTAGACTCATGCATCTTTTTTTTTTTTTAAAGATTTATTGGGATTAGTGGCCTTTATTTCACAATAATTTAACATGAAAGATGATGAAAAGAAAATGGATTGAACACAGGGAATTCATATCCACTGTGTTTTATTTGTCATGGAATAACAGAAAGGTTTTGCTGACAGACATTTTTCAAACATCCAGCAGGTAAGTAGATAGGATCCAGTGGTTGTAAAGAAGGCTTATTGAGTTCAAGATATCACCCTTCTTTGTGATTCTTTGCCAAATTCCCAAATTCTTATAT